>CAMZMU010000070.1:19200389-19303482 GCA_947311845.1 Poa pratensis | reverse complement strand
GTGCTTGTCTCACTCTCGCCGCCTAGGTGCGAGTTCTTTACCTCTTGAACCAAGAATGAGCGCGCTTCCTTTCGGTGGGGTATATGGAGCCCTCGTCGACCGACTAACTTGGGCGGGACTAGCCAGGGTCCTCTAGTTTGAGCTTCCATTTGCGCGTGCGTGAAGACGGTGGCCAAGACTGAGATGAGGACAGTGGTGTTTAGGAAAATGAGTGGCCACGGGACAGGGTGCTGGGAGCACTGAACCTGTCTCGTCCTCACTGATGATCCTGGGTTAGCCCTTAACAAGGTAAAGGTTGTAACCGTTCCCACTCAGCCGGCTTTCCCGGAAGAGAGCTACGTGTAGGCAATGGCCGGGCGGTACCGAAGGTAAACACAGTGCACCCCTGCAGGGTTAAATCTTTTCGAAAAGCCGTGTCCACGGTTACGGACAACTTGGGAAAGGACGATAAGACATAGAATAACTTTAACGGAATGATTAAAAACTGGGTACTAGAGGTACCACTCACGAATGCAAGGTGAGCTTCCTCGAGGGTGATTCGGGGAGGTGCCTTTGATGAACAGGTACAATGGTTGATGATTATGATTTGAGAAGGTGATGAAAGAAAGAGTTACTTCTTACCCCTTTTCAAAATTAATCTGATTAGTCGATGCCATGGATTATGTCTTTTTAAAAAAATCAGCTTTATGCAAAACAGCCATAAAACTTTGAAAGCCAATCATGAGCATATATTAGCTCTTAATCTTGCGAGTTCGTCGAACTCAACGTCGTTTGCTTTTTTCAGAGGAGACTTCACCGACCTCGAAGGTGGGTTCTTTGTGGACGTCGACGAGTAGTCTGGGGTTCCCAGGTGGCAGCTTGGGACATCCTGGAACAGCTGGCGTGTGATGTTTATCTGTAGGCCTCTTAGGCCATATTTGGATCTTGTTGTTTAGAACAACCTAATTTGCTTCCGCTTGTTGTAATGTTGGGTCTGTGACCTCTGGTTGTCATTTGCTATCTTTCTCTATTATAAGAGTTGAACTATATGATTTGTGTCGTAGAGTCTGTGATGTGCCAGTTGTTCCACAAGTCTTGATCTTACTATTATGCTTGAGTGTTGCGCCTGTGTTAAGGCATCAATCGGGGTGTTGCGTTGTCTGAGTGAGGTGTACCCAGCAACGCCTGCCAAAGGTTTTGGCCGGGGATTGGTAAACCCGTAACCTCCGGTTGTATCGCTTAACCGGTGACACACAGCATCACTGTATAACAGTCGGGTCGGGCGCCACAAGTTGGTATCAGAGCAGTACTGCCTGTAGGAAACCCTTCTACTGGTCGATGTTGAGTCTAGTGTTTGTGAAAATATTTTAACCTAAAAATGAGTTGTGAAAACCATCTTAGGATTCTTTTTACTCCTTATCTGGTTACCCTCTAATCTCGGAGCAATCTTACCTCATTTGATTAAAGGTTTTACTCTCACCTGTTACTTCAAAATGATTAGAAACGGGGTGGGTTCGACCTTTAGTGTTATGTGTCACGTTGCTCCCGCTGCGTTGCAATCCCAAATCAACTCAGATGTTTCTACCGAGTTTAATCTTTGATCCTTTCTTTGGGTTTTAACCCACGGACTTGAACATAAGGTCCCGGATTGTGCCAACTAGAGTGTGTTAAGTTGTGATTTCTTAACTCTCACTAGTAGCACATGATGCTGATCTTTGACCCAAGTTCTATCTTGTTGTTTTCCTTCTCGCAAAGTATTATCGTCCCTAGTCTGTGTACTTGTGTAGACGCTAATGCTATTGTTCGACCATTCGGAGAAAGATACTAACCGTGTCATTGTCAAATCTCCAGAATGACTCGAGGAGGTCGTGGAGGCCGTGGTGGTCGCGGTAACCACAAATGATGAGGATGATCTGCCGCCACCACCCTCGATGGCTCAGTCTTGATGGCCATTGAGGAGAACCGTGGGCGCAATGAGCGCTTGCTTGAGCAGTTGGTGCAGCAGAATGCACGGAGGAACGAGTGCAACACTCTCACTGAGTTCCTGCGCTCACAGCCACCCACTTTGCTGATGCTAAGGAGCCACTGGAAGCTGATGATTGGCTTCGTGCTTTGGAGCGCAAGTTCTCCGCGCTGCATGTCCCATGGCTGAGCAAGTCAACTTTGCCACCTATCTTGGTTGGTGCGCTGGCTGTTGTGTGTGAGGGAGCCATGTGGCTTTGTTTCCAGCCAACCATGTCTTCACCTGGGCTGATTTCCGCACTGCCTTCCGAGCGGAGTACATTCCCCAGCCTCATGGACTTGAAGAGGAGGGAGTTCCTGGATTTGCAACAGGGACGGATGGACCTCCGCACTTATGGTCGTGAGTTCAACCATCTCTCTTACGCCCCAAGGGACGTGACCAATGATGCTGACAAGCAAGAGCTGTTCCGCAAGGGTCTGACCCGCAGCTCCGCTATGAGTTGTTGCCCTTCAGGTTCCAGACCTATCAGGAGCTGTTCAACCAGG
The DNA here is from genome assembly GCA_947311845.1 of Poa pratensis. Taxonomy (NCBI): domain Eukaryota; kingdom Viridiplantae; phylum Streptophyta; class Magnoliopsida; order Poales; family Poaceae; genus Poa; species Poa pratensis. Next base: position 19,300,995 of record CAMZMU010000070.1, on the reverse strand, counting down.
CTTTCACCCTTGAGCAAGGAAGAAAGAACTGAAGCTTCCAAGAGGCCCGCACATGGGGACCACCAGAGTTCCTCGGGTTCTGAGAGCAAGAAGCGCAGGGTTTTGTTCCCTACAGCGCCGTACCTCGTGCTCCATTCATGCCAAGGGCAGCAGGATACAGGCCACCTCCTCCGCGCCCCACTACTTCGACACTTGGGGTAGGCGGAAGTGGGTACCGTCCTATGCTACCTGCTCCACCTGGACACTTGCTACACCTGTGGCCAGGCTGGCCACTACTCCAGGGAGTGCCCCCAGAAGGCACCTCTCGCGATAACTCCTGCACGAGCCCCTGCCACTCCAACTGGCAAGGCTGGACCTATTGTGCGTGGTCGCCTGAACCACGTCTCTGTGAAGAAGCTGAAGATGACCCCGGCGTTCTTATGGGTGAGTTACGAATCAACGGCAATACAGCTACAGTTTGTTTGATCTGGAGCATCGCATTCATTCATATCCATAGCGTTTGCAAAAGACCACAACATACCGTTCGAGAAAATGAGCGTCCCATGGTCCCACTCCTGGTTCCAAATGGCAAACCGATGGGAGTTACTCCTGAGGTCCAGATTAATATAGGTTCCTTGTCTTTTCCTTATGCCTTGGTAGCTCTGAAGTCCAAAGGCATTGATGTCATATTGGGCATGAACTGGCTAGCCAAATACCAGGCTAATCTCGACTGTGGCAAGACATTACTGTGACCGCTCCTTCCGGTGACATTGTGGAGTATTGGCCTGCAACATCAATACCTCCGTCCGCCGTCGTACCCATCACCAGATTTCTCCTTTGCTTTATGGAAGGCGAATCCCCTCCTGAAATCCAGGACATACACGTGGTGTGTGACTTCCCGGATGTGTTCCCGGAAGAATTGCCTGGCATGCCTCCTGACCGAAGTGTGGAGTTTGTATAGATCTACTTCCCGGTACGGCTCCAATCTCCAAGAAGCCCTACCGTATGCCGTGGAAGAGTTGGCTCTGTTGAAAGAGCAAATTGATCAACTGTTGCAAAGGATTCATCCAGCCTAGCAGTTCACCTTGGGGTTGTCCGGTACTCTTTGTCAAGAAGAGGGATTCTACCGTGCCTCGTCTAGTCTCTGACTATACCGTTGAATGCGGTGACAATCAAGAACAAGTATCCTATTCCTCGCATCAATGATCTGTTGGATCAGTTAGCTGGTGCAACGTATTCTCCAAGATGGATCTGAGGTCAGGTACCATCAGATAAAAATCAGAAAGGAGGATATTCCAAAGACGGCATTTGTTACTCGTATGGCTCATATGAGTATACCGTCATGTCCTTTGGTCTCACAAATGCCCCGCTACTTTCATGAGGCTCATGAACTCCATCTTCATGGATTATCTTGACAGTTTGTCGTCATTTACATTGATGACATCTCATCTATTCCAAAACCAATGAAGAGCATGAGGAACATCTTCGTTTGGTTCTGACAAGACTTCGAGAACACCGCCTCTATGCCAAGTTCTCCAAGTGTGAGTTTTGGTTGGATAATCTCATCTTCCTTGGTCATGTGATATCCGCTATGGTGTGGCTGTCATTCCTGACAAGATTCAGTCCATTTGGATTGGAAAACTCCAATGTCAGTCAAGGACATTCGAAGCTTTCTCGGATTGGCTTACTACCGCCGATTCATCGAAGGTTTCTCCAAGTAGCCAAGGCCTGACTGACCTTCTCAAGAAGGATAAAAAGTTTGTATGGTCGGCCGAAGCTGAAGAGAGCTTCCACACTGAAAGCCAAGCTCACGTCCGCTCCTGTGCTTGTCCTGCCGGACACAAGCAAGGATTTCGTCGTCTTCTGTGACGCCTCTCTACAAGGTTTGGGTTGTGTATTGATGCAAGATGGCCATGTGGTGGCATATGCTTCTCGCCAACTTAAGCCACATGAGCTCAACTACCCAACTCATGATCTAGAACTTGCCGCGTGTGTCTATGCTTTGAAGCAATGGAGACCATATGTTTGGTAACCGTTGCGAGATCTTCTCGGATCACAAGAGTCTGAAGTACCTCTTCACCCAGCCGGATTTAAATCTCAGGCAAAGGCGTTGGTTGGAGTTAATCACGGACTATAATGTGAGTCTGAACTATCAACCCGGCAAAGCAAACGTCGTGGCTGACGCGCTGAGTCGGAAGTCCTATTGCAACAATCTGATGATTAAAAAGGCCCAACCCGCTCTTCATGAAGAGTTCGCCCGTTTGAACCTGGAAATTGTTCCCTCCGGCTACCTTGCAAATCTGGAGATCAAAGCTACTCTTGTAGACCAGATTAAGGATGCTCAGAAGCTGGATGAGGGTATTCTGAACATCAAGAAGAACATTGCTAGTGGCAAGGCCAAATGTTTCTCGGAAGATGAATCCGGTGTTGTTTACTTTGGTGACCGCTTGGTAGTGCCAAAGAACCGGAATTTGAGGGAGCTCATTCTCCAAGAAGCTCATGAATCACCTCTCTCTATTCATCCCGGTAGTACCAAGATGTACCAAGACCTTCGACCACAATTCTGGTGGACTCGTATGAAACGAGAAATTGCCAAGTATGTTGCTGAATGCGACACCTGTCGACGGGTAAAGGCTGAACACCAAAGACCTGCCGGCACTCTTCGCCCTATTGCGTCCCTGAGTGGAAATGGGATGAAATTGGTATGGACTTCATCACCGGGTTTCCCCGATCTCAAAAGGGCAACAATGCAATATGGGTAATCATTGATCGTCTTTCCAAGGTTGCTCACTTCCTACCAGTCCGTGATGATATACGGGCAAGTCAACTGGCTGACTTGTATTTGGCTCGTATTGTTCCATTGCATGGGGTCCCTTTGAGGATCATATCGGACCGTGGAAGTATCTTTGTATCCAAATTCTGGCAGAGTTTCCAAACTGCTATGGGGTCCCGTCTCAACTTCAGTACCGCCTACCATCCTCAAACTGATGGCCAGACTGAAAGAGTGAACCAAGTGTTGGAAGACATGCTTCGGGCATGCGTCATCTCTTTTGGCCAAAGTTGGGAAAGGTATCTCCCTTTCGCGGAGTTCTCCTACAACAATAGCTATCAAGCTAGTCTGGGCATGGCTCCATTTGAGGCTCTTTATGGAAGAAAATGCCGCACTCCTCTAAATTGGTCCGAGACCGGAGAGAGAGCACTCTTTGGTCCGGATGTTATCAATGAAGCTGAGGGGAAGGTTCGGATCATAAGAGAGAATCTGAAGATTGCTCAGTCTAGGCAGAAGAGTTACTATGATAAGCATCATCAGGAGGTTCACTATGAAATTGGTGATAAAGCTTATCTCCGCGTCTCTCCCCTTCGTGGCGTTCGCCGCTTCGGAATCAAAGGGAAGTTGGCACCTCGCTATGTTGGCCCTTTCACCGTTCTGGATAAACGAGGAGATCTTTCTTATCAATTGGAGTTACCGGTCAAATTCCCAAATGTACATGATGTGTTTCATGTCTCCCAACTCCGCCGGTGCTTTAAGGATCCTATCCATGGGGTCAATCATGAAGAGCTAGATCTCCAGGAAGACCTCACTTATCGTGAGCATCCTATCCGTGTTCTGGATGAAGCCGAAAGAAAGACCCGTAACAAGACTACCAAGTTTCTCAAAATTCAGTGGTCTCATCATTCCGAGGAAGAAGCAACTTGGGAACGAGAGTCTAGTCTTCGTGAGGAGTATCCCGACTTCTTTTCGCAAACTTAGAATCTCGGGACGAGATTCCTGTAAGGGGGGTAGAGTTGTAACAGCCCCAAACTTGTGAACTAAAATCTGGATAAAATTTTCGCTTTTTATGTTTTCCTGTGCTTTTGCATCATGGCATACATGCATGTTTGTTCTCCACCTTAATTAATTTTAACTTGGACATTGAAAATTGGTGGAGTGGCGAAACAAAAGTTTGCAAGTGTTATTTTTGTCAAGGAAGTTCCAAGACTTCACAACTAATGTTGTTGCACTTGTTTTGAAATCTCCAAAGGGATTTAAAATTTGCAAATCATCAAAATGCCCTATTTTACACCTCTCTAAACAAATGTTGTACAACTATTCTATTTTTAAATCGCCAAATTTTGTGGAGCATCTACTTGTTAAGGGGAGCCTCCCCAAATTTTGTCATAATTTTTGGAGGTGATTTAGTGCCCTAAGGAAATCCCCAAAGCTGCTGGAGTTTTGAAAAGAAACAGGAGGACCAATCTGTGATGGAATTAGTTCTGCCAGGGACCTCTCTGTAAAATCGTCATCTCCTTCCTCCTGTAGCCACACCGCCGCAGCGCCCATGCCGCGCCGCACGTCGCCCGGGCCACCTCCACATGCTCCCTCCCCTGCAGGAGCACAAGCGCACGACGCCCTCACCTGCTCCCACTCCTCCCTCGATTTTTCCTCCTCTCCCGTGTCTCCCTCTCGTTCCTCCCCATGGCCGCACCCTAGCGGAGCTCCGCCGCCGCATCGCCGCCGATTGGGAGTTCCCCGAGCAGATCGACGAGCCCCACGAGCTTCACCTCGCCCTCCTCTACGTCCTAGCCCGAGGAATCGACCCGGGGAGCAGCTAACCGCCGCCGCCGTCCTCTTCCCCGCCGCCCACCGCCGCCGTGCTACGTGCTCGATTCCTGCCGCCTCTGTTCGCCTTCGCCTCCACCGAGCACCACCACGAGCTCAGGGTGAGCTCCCCTTCCTCCTGGACCACTCCCCTCTCCCCCTAGCACGCGGCACCGTCGAAACCGTTGCTCGCCGGAACCACCGCGCCGTCGCTGGTTGACCGGCCGCCGAGCCGGCCAAGCCGGGCCACGGACCGGCCGCCACGGGCCCCTAGCCGGCCTTGGGCCGGCCCAAACTGGGCGTGAGGCCGGGCGCCTCGGGAGCAAGGCCGGCCGGGAAACCGGTCCAGACCGGGCCACAGGCCGGGCCTCTCTGGCCCATAGCCGGCTTAGAAACCGGCCCAACCGGGCTGTGGGCCGGGAAAACAGTTTTTTTTTCTGTTTCCTTTTCTTTTTCCAATTCTGGTTTTTGTAATATCTTTTAAACGGTGCATCAGAAAATTGCGTGTAAAATATCAAAGTGATCAACATGTCCAATGCTGTCCAATCATGCTAATCTCACATCATGATCACAAATATTTATTTGAGGTTATTCATAAATTGATTAAGAGAATTAAATTCGAATAATTATTTATTTCACTAATTATTCATCGGTACTCGGAAAATTACAAACGAGGTACCAAAATGATCGGGAGAACACAACATATCTGATCATGCCATGTTCATGCATGTTTGAGCCACTTCTTAGTAATGCAATAAATGTATGAACCCCGTGGTCATTAAGCTAAATATGGGGTTGCTTCCAAATAATTGCACTACTTATTTGGCTCTCCATTTAATGTTGCTAGATAAACTAAATGATGCTATCTTTGCATAAACTTGTCATGTCATCATGTGATTGTGCATTGCATGGTACACATGTGTGGTGATTGATTTGGTTTCTTCCGTTGTTATGTATTGATAGATCAAGCAGACGGGGTTACTCCACAATACCCCGAGGATCCGTACTACCAGTACCCTGATCAAGGCAAGCGTAACCCCCCTCTGAGCATGTCTTATCCTATTTTCCGCAAATATTTTCTCCACTATAATATTGCATGCGGTTCTAAATGTCTTTTTGCTTGGATTAGAGTATCCTATAGAATGCATTAAGATTCCGATGCCAATGCCTGTTTTCCCCTCCTATTACCATAGGTTTGCATTGTTGGCCTGATATAATTACTATGCTATGCAAATGCTTAGCCATGCTTAGTTAAATGCCTAGTGGTACTATGTGGTACATGCTGGAAACAGGTGTTGACTTGTGACAGCGATGTGATGGTGGAGAATTGTGGAGACAGGTAATTAAATGCTTAAAGGTGGGGATGAGAGGCCACTTTGGTATGGTGGTGCTTTGTCTCACTCTCGCCGCCTAGGTGCGAGTTCTTTACCTCTTGAACCAAGAATGAGCGCGCTTCCTTTCGGTGGGGTATATGGAGCCCTCGTCGACCGACTAACTTGGGCGGGACTAGCCAGGGTTCTCTAGTTTGAGCTTCCATTTGCGCGTGCGTGAAGACGGTGGCCAAGACTGAGATGAGGACAGTGGTGTTTAGGAAAATGAGTGGCCACGGGACAGGGTGCTGGGAGCACTGAACCTGTCTCGTCCTCACTGATGATCCTGGGTTAGCCCTTAACAAGGTAAAGGTTGTAACCGTTCCCACTCAGCCGGCTTTCCCCGGAAGAGAGCTACGTGTAGGCAATGGGCCGGGCGGTACCGAAGGTAAACACAGTGCACCCCTGCAGGGTTAAATTTTCGAAAAGCCGTGTCCACGGTTACGGACAACTTGGGAAAGGACGATAAGACCATAGAATAACTTTAACGGAATGATTAAAAACTGGGTACTAAAGGTACCACTTCACGAATGCAAGGTGAGCTTCCTCGAGGGTGATTCGGGGAGGTGCCTTTGATGACAGGTACAATGGTTGATGTTACTGGATTATGGTGAGTAAGGTGATGAAAGAAGAGTTACTTCTTACCCCTTTTCAAATTAATCTGATTAGACGATGCCATGGAATTATGTCTTTTTAAATAAAATCAGCTTTATGCAAAACAGCCATAAAACTTTGGAAGCCAATCATGGAGCATATATTAGCTCTTAATCTTGCGAGTTCGTCGAACTCAACGTCGTTTGCTTATTTTCAGGAAAGGACTTCACCGACCTCGAAGGTGGGTTCTTTGTGGACGTCGACGAGTAGTCTGGGGTTCCCAGATGGCAGCTTGGGACATCCTGGAACAGCTGGCGTTGTGATGTTTATCTGTAGGCCTCTTAGGCCAAATGTTGGATCTTGTTGTTTAGAACAACTTATTTTTGCTTCCGCTTGTTGTAATGTTGGGTCTGTGACCTCTGGATGTCATTTGCTATCTTTCTCTATTATAAGAGTTGAACTATATGATTTTCGTGTCGTAGAGTCTGTATGTGCCAGTTGTTCCACAAGTCTTGATCTTACTATTATGCTTTGATAGTTGCGCCTGTGTTAAGGCATCAATCGGGGTGTTGCGTTGTCTGGAGTGAGGTGTACCCAGCAACGCCTGCCAAAGGTTTTGGCCGGGGATTGGTAAACCCGTAACCTCCGCTTGTATCGCTTAACCGGTGACACGCAGCATCACTGTATACTAGTCGGGTCGGGGCGCCACATATGCTGCGTTTGTACAGTTCACCATTGATGACAGTGTATGCCTTAGATCGTCGAGTGACGCGTCTTGACTCTGTTATGTCTTCGGGTACCTCGCCGCGGAGTATGTATGCGAGAAAAGGTTGAGTCCATGTTGGCTCGATGAGGAGTACCTCGACTGGCGGGTCCTCTGTGCTAGGTGTTTTGCCCTTCGCTAGTGCGGCTGGTGTAGGAAATGCTCTCTTTTTCTTGATGGACATGTGCTCGATGCGCTCGAAGAATACACCAGGTGGAACTGGTGCCTTAGTCGCTCCAATGTTGGCTAGCTTATCTGCTTCTTCATTGCTCTCACGCCCTATGTGCCGCAACTCGCAGCCTTCGAAGCTGCCCTCCATGAGGTTGTACAGGTCACGGTAGGCGATCATGTTATCTGCGATTGCATCGCAGGCCTTCATTGTTTGCTGCACCACCAGATTCGAGTCACCGTAGATCATCAGTCGAGTGCACCCGAGGGCTTTGGCCATCCTCATGCCGTGGATCAGGGCCTCGTATTCCTTCATTATTGGATGGGAACTCGAATCCCATTTGCAGGATGTAGCGGAGCTTGTCGCCTTTTGGTGATATGAGGATGACACCTGCGCCTGCGCCTTCGTTCTTCTTTGAGCCATCGAAGTACATAGTCCATGAGTTGGTCACATCTGGCGCTCCTGGCAGCTGAGCTTCGATCCACTAGGTGTGGAAGTCAGGTAAAACTTGTGCTTTGATGGCTTTCGGGTAGTCATACTTGATATCTCGCGGTGCGAGCTCGATGAGCCATTTTGCTACTCGCCCAGTTGCGTTGGGGTTTGTGAGGATGTCCCCGATCCCTGAGGTGCTGATTACAGTGATCGGGTGCTCGGAGAAGTAATGCGTCAGTTTCCTTGAAGACATGAACACGGCGTAGGCCAGCTTTTGATAGTGCGGGTACCGCTGCTTTGATGTGAGAGCACTTCACTCAAGTAATAGACTAGACGTTGTATGCTTTGGGCGTGTCCCTCCTCCCTGCGTTCGACTACCAGCACAGTGCTTACCACTCTGTTAGTTGCGGAGACATATAGGTATAGTGGCTCGTGTTCCCTTGGTGCCACGAGGATTGGAGGGCTTGTGAGGACTCGCTTGAGTCTGTGAAGGCCGCTTCGGCTTCTGGCGTCCACTCGAATTTATCTGCTTTCTTCATCAGTCGATAGAACGGGAGTGCCTTTTCACCCAGCTTCCTGATGAATCGACTGAGTGCTGCTACTCGACCTGCCAATTTTGCACGTCATGGAGCTTTGAAGGCCTTTGCATCGTCAAGATGGCCTGTATTTTCTCCGGGTCTGCCTCGATTCCTCGAGCTGAGACCAGATACACGAGGAGTTGCCCGGCTGGCACGCCGAACGTGCACTTCTTCGGGTTGAGCTTGATGTGGAAGCGTTGAGGTTTGCGAACGTCTCTCGTAAGTCATCGAGTAGTGTGTTTTATTCTCTTGTGGTGATGACGATGTCATCTACGTAGACCTGGACGTTTCGCCCAATTTGTTTCTTGAGGCAATCTTGCATCATGCGTTGGTAGGTTGCACCTGGGTTTTTTGAGCCCACAAGGGCATGGTTGTGTAGCAGTAGACCCCGAGTGGGGTTATGAACGCCGTTTTTTTCTTCATCCTCTTCCTTCATCCTTATCTGATGGTAACCTGAGTAAGCATCCAGGAAGGACAAGCGAGCGCACCCGGCGGTGGAGTCGACGATGGTCGATTCGAGGTAGTGGAAAGTGATCCTTTGGACATCACTTATTGAGTGCCGTGAAATCTATGCACATCCGAAGGATATCTGTGTTCTTCTTTTCCACGAGTACGGGGTTGGCCACCCATTGTGATTTCTTGATTTCTCTGATGAAACCTGCTGCGAGTAGTCTGTCGACTTCGGCTTCGACTGCAGTTCTTTTCGGGCGGATATGCGGCGCATTGTTTGCTTGACTGGTTTAGCACCTGGAAATAACTGGAGAAGTGCTCGGCGAATTCCCTGGGAATACCTGGCATGTCGGCTGGACACACATGCAAATATATCCCAGTTGTCACGGAGGAATTCGACGAGCGCGCTTTCCTATGCGATAGGCAGACTCGACGAGACATTGACTGTCTTGGTCGGGTCAGTCGCACCTGATGCGACCTTGTGTCATTGGTGGCATTGAATGATCTGTCGACTGCCACCTTCTTGTGTTCGGCATAAGTGTTCGGTCGTTGGAGACCGCGAGCTCGGCGAGTGTTGCTTCCATGCCAAACATCTCAGAGATTTTGCTAAACTCTCGGTCGCAAGAGTCAGACTTTTGGAAGTTTCCCTTGACTGTGATTACTCCTTTTGGTCCAGGCATCTTTAGCTGGAGGTATGCGTATAGTGTGGCACCGCCATGAATCGAGCGAACGTCGGGCGTCCAAGTATAGCATGGTATTGTGACTTCCAGTCGACAACTTCGAACTCAATCGACTCTGTCCTGAAGTGGTTCTTGTCCCCGAACGTTACGTCGAGTTGTATGGTGCCTTCTGGGCTTATTGCTTTCCTGGACGATACCGTGAAAGGTATTTGAAGATCTTGGCAGGTTTTCGACTGACCTGTTCATTTTGCGGAGCGTATCTGCGAAGATGATGTTTATGCCGCTGCCACCATCCATGAAGACCTTGGACATGGCGTAGCCTCCAATTTGCGTCGAGTACCAGAGCAGAGTGCCCTGGACGAACGACCGATGGAGGGTGGTCCTCTCTGCTGAAGCTTATTGTGTTTCAGAACCCTTCAAGAATTCAGTTACAGCAGGAGGTGACATGACCGCCATGTTTACTTGTCGAGTGCGAAGTTTTTGCTCCCTGTTGGAAGGGCGACCTTTCTGTCATGTACATCGCCCTTGGGGCGGAGGGTACTGAGGTTCGTCCACCCGAGGTACGGGTTGTATGGCACCCGCGAGATTTCCGCCTGCGCAGGCTGTGGTGGTGGGGTGGTGCCATCAGAACAGGCACGTTGTTTGGCTGAGGCACAGGTGCAGGTGCGTTTGCGGCTGTTGCCTTTCTGAGTTTATGTAATCAGTCGCCATTTGGTCGAATCCCTGCAGTTTCTCATCGAGTGATTGGAGCGCAGTTTTCCGTCTTCCCCCTTGTACAGGTGGAATCTGCAATCAGCATCCATCTTTTCTTCGAATGATCGCTCGGATTGTGCCCGATCGTGACTTGCGCCAGTCTTTCCTTTGTAGCTATCGCTGCGCGGCCGTCGCGACTGTCCCGACGATCATCTCGACTGTCCCGATCATCTCGACTGTCCCGTCGATCTTCTGACCGTCGGTCGCTTCTGTCTTGGTCATTGCGGGGTGTGAGAACCCAGCCGCCATGAATTCGGGTCTGTCGTCGTCGTAGTGACGTTTTGAACGCTTGCGCCTTCGGTCTCTGTACGAGTCTCTGCGGCTTCGACTGCCACTTTCATGATTGTCACGGGGTGAGGACCCGCGTGTGGTGCGCGCCATGTCTTCTCCGTCTGCCCACTCAGTCGCTACCATCAAGAGGTTAGCCACAGAGGTTGGCTTTTTGCGACCAAGTGCTTCTTTGAAGTCATGCCTGGCGAGGCCCATGAAAGCATCCATGGCCATATCTTCTGAAATTACTCCGACTGAGTTGCGTATCTCAGTCCATCGTCTGATGTATGACCTCAACGTTTCACCTGACCGTTGAACGCAGGCTCGCAGTTCTTCGAACGTTTTTGGTCGCTCACATAGAGGCTCGAAGTTTTTGATGAAGTCCGCGCGGAAGTGGTCCCACGAGTCGTATGTTGATGGAGGTAGGCCTTGAGCCAGTCGCGGGCTGTGCCTTCGAGCATGAGTCGTATGTATTGCATGGCTGTGGTGTTTGTGCCTCGCTGGCACGCGACAGCCAGCCTGTAGTCTTCCAGCCACCCGGAAGGTTCCTGTCGACCCGTGTACTTGGGCTGTTCAGATGTGAGTTTGAACCCTTTGGGCATCCGTGTCTCGCGGACGCGTCGAGTGAAGCACAAAGCTCCATGTGGCTCAGGCTCTCGATCAGAGTATGAGTCGCTACTGTAAGATCTACGCGATCTGCTCCTGGACCTGCGCCTGCGCGATCCGCTTCTTTCCTTCGAGTGGTGGCGACGACCACTGCGATTGTGCTCTTCACGACGTGTGTCAACTATGGCACGATCTCGACTCCCTCCTGGAGTGTTTGGGTTTGGCGTATAGCCTTTGCTGCTAGGGCGAGCGATTTGATCTGTGGCGATGTAGTTTTGCGTTGGGGTCATCAGCTGGAGGCTTGATTGCTTCTAGGTATGCTGCGGCTAAAGAGGCACCCAGCTGTTTTGGGTACTGGCACTCCCTCTTCGTCGTATGTCATGAAGGACTTGCCTAAGTTGCGGTGAGTGCCGCTCTCTCATCTGGCGAGAGGTGTGACAGCCTTGATCTGGGTCTTGTGTCTGCTCGCCCAGTGGAGCTCAGGGAGAGCTGTCTTCTTCGCGCACTCGACAAGCTAGCTTGTTTTTTGCGTTCTTCGAGTGTTACTCTGACCTGTCGCAGTCGAAGTGATTCCTGCCAGTTGAAGTACTGGAAGGTCAACATCTCCTCTTGTGTTGCGTCAGCTGGCATCATTGTGCACTCCTTGATGACTTTATCTGCTTTTGTTGCCATCTCAGCAGTGATTATGAGAGTTGTGACTCCGTCCGGCATAGTAACTGTGCACGGGAATTCTGTAGGCCTGCGGCTGGCCGCAACATCTGATGATTCTGCGGCGATGGCAACGTAGACCTGCTGGGGTATCACCCGAGGGTATGAATATGTGTTTTCGAGTCCTGTCATGGACTCGACATCTTCATCGAGGCTCATGTCAGAGTCGATATGCCCGTCGAGTGGTCCGTCTGGATGGATCTCGCTGTCGAAGCCTTCATCGCCTGTGCTCATCTCGACGTCGGCGAGGTTGTTATGAATCTCGAAGTCGAGGTTGTTGTTGGTGCAGATCTCGGAGTCGACGTGGTTGTCGATATGAGTTTCGGGCTCGTCGAAGTCGCTGAGGGAGATCCCGCAGTCGATGCTGTCCTCGAGTGGAAGATCGAGCTCGGGGTTGTTTATGCGGTATGCTGATTCGGCCTCCTCACCTTCGAGCTCCTCCAGGAGCTTGTTAAGCTCTCGAGTTGAGATGGTTGTTGCGGACGAGCAAGATCGAAGGATCGACAATGGTATGGACGCGGTTGATGGATCCGCAGTTGAAGGAGCCGCAATCGATGGAGCCTCGGTTGCGGAAGTCGCGAGTTGGCGTGGATCTGTCAAGTCCTGCACACCGAGCTTGTTTACGAAAAAATTGAACGAACCAACAGTCAAATCCAAACCAGACTCGAGATCGGAGAAGGTCTCCTGGAATTCTGGCGAGTGCGGCTCGAAATCCATCAGAGAATCTGATGTGGTTTTTGCAGGTGAAGCTGGCGTGCTGCCGTTTGTCGAGTGGGTCGGCGAGTTGCCGTATGTTGCCCGGGTAGGCGAGTTCTGGTTTGTTGATGCAGCCGGCGAGTTGCCGTTTGTAGATCCGATCGGCGAGTCGCCGTTTTCCGATGGAACCGAAGGAACCGTGAGTCCAGCACTATTCTTTCCCACAGACGGCGCCAATTGACGAGGTGTACCCTCATCAAATCCCATGGTTAAGGACCTAGGGTTGAGATTATGGGGAGAGAACGTGGTAGTACTGGTAGTTTCGTCGGCTGACAAGCAGAGGCAAAGATTTACCCAGGTTCAGGCCCCTCGGGTGGAGGTAAAGACCCTACTTCCTGCCTGTCTGTTATTGATCGTGTGAGATTATGAGATTACAAGGAGGCTCCGGCGAGATGTCGATCTCGCAAGAGCTTTGGTGGTTCGAGTATGGCTTGTCTCTAGATCGGCACCCCTCCTAGCCTTTAAATAGGCTGGGTTTCAGGAGTTCGTAACCGACCTAGTTTACACGTAAGGAAAGTCTAAACCGACTATGCCTATGTCTAATCTTGGAGGGTACTCCATCTTCTTGGGCCTCTTGTCTTGGACTTCGGTTAGGCTCTTCGCTATTGGGCCTTAGTCGTCACGTGCACCAGGTACCCTCATGGTAGGGTACCCGAGATGTATACCCATGTCAGCAATTCTCAGTTGTCTTCTCCAACTTCAAGCCGACGAGGAAGCCAATGCCGCCCGAAAACGGGAGGCTCGTCGTTCGGAAGGAAGAAGAGCAAGCCGAGGCAGAGAATGGAAGGCCATTGCATGTTAGTCTCTGACTACTTTGCCGAAGTTCCTGTCGCCATCGTCAAGGATTTCCGTCGACGCTTTCGGATGAACCGTGGATTGTTTAACCAGATCGTGCAAGCTGTGAGGGCGTATGATCCATGGTTCAAGTTGAAGAAGGACGCCGTGGGAACTGTTGGTTTCTCGTCAATCCAGAAGTGCACTGCAGCCATGAGAATGCTTGCATATGGAGCACCTGCTGATTCTGTAGATGACTACCTATGGATGTCAGAGTCCACAATCATCAAGTCGATGTACAGGTTCTGCAGGGCGGTGATTGGTGTGTTTGGCCCAAACTATTTGAGAGGACCAAATGAAGAAGAAACAGCTCGGATCCTGGAACAGAATGCTGCTAGAGGATTTCCTGGGATGCTTGGAAGCATAGACTGCATGCATTGGAGCTGAAAGAACTGTCCATTTGGTTGGCAAGGATTGTACAAAGGAGGCCAGAAAGGATATTGCAGTGTGGTTCTTGAAACTGTGGCCGATCATGAACTATGGATTTGGCACGCATTCTTCGGCATGGCAGGATCACACAACGACATCAATGTGTTGCAGCGCTCTCCTGTGTTCGCGAAGCTAGTTGAAGGCCATGCCCCACCTGTCAACTATGTGGTCAATGGCCACGAGTACAACAAAGGTACTACCTAGCCGATGGCATCAATCCAAAGTGGGCACATTTGTGAAGAGCGTCCCCAACCCTCGCGGGAACAAAGCTTGTCATTTTGCCGCTGAACAAGAGAGCGCCAGGAAGGATGTCGAGCGGGCATTTGGAGTGCTGCAGCAAAGGTTTGCTATCGTTCGGTATCCTGCTCTGACATGGTCGAATGAGCAAATGTGGGAGGTGATAAATTGTTGTGTCATCCTGCACAACATGATCATCGAGAGTGAGCGCTATAATCCAGTGCATGATCATATGCCATATGACTTTGAGGGTCCTCATGCACAGGTTGATCACAACGTGCCGGCAGATTTCGCAGATTATATCTCAATGCATTTGGAAATTCGTGATGAAAATACTCATAATGCACTCCAAACTGATCTAGCGGAACATTTGTGGGCACGCCGGGGCATGGCAGCAGCAGAGGAGGAAGAGGACGTTTGAACTTTATTTTATATTTGAACTATTAAATATTGTATTTGAACTATTACATATTTATGTATGTTTGATTTTTCCTTTCAAAAAATATTAAAATTCATGTAAAAAAAACCTTTTGGGGCGCCCCTTTGGGCGCCGCGAGTGGGGAACGTGGGCGCCCAAATGGCGCACCTTGTCCGGACAGCGCCCAAATGGCACGTCCGGACGGCCTTTGGGCGCCCATTTGGTGCCGCGACTGGAGATGCTCTAATAGTTTCATTCTTGCTAGATACAGGGCTAAGTCCTGGTGCAACCATGTGCCAGTCAAACAAGCAAAGGAGGCATGTTTAGAAGTTACATGAGCTGAAGTGCCTGCTTCTCTTTTTACATGAATTAAACTAAAAGCAGTAAACGCCTACTGAGCTCAGCTATTTAAACAAGAATAGGCATGATTGGATCCTGTTTCCTTCACTTGATTCCCATAATTTCAGTAACACTTGGGAGTCGGTCTTCACAACCACCTTGTGTATATTCAGACTAGCAGCCAGGCAAATTGAAAAGTATATTGAAATATTTCAAAAAAATCTGAAAAAAATCATGCATGTTCTAGAGGATGTATCCTAAAAACATGAAAAATAACAGTGTGAAATACTTTATATTTCGACCTACACAAAAATGACAAATTTACACATCTTATTATAGTTAACAATGCATAGTTTCAAATCTCCCCATTTTGTCATTTTTGTGTAGACTATAATATAGATAATTTAGCATTGAGATTTTGCACGCTTGTCACATACATCATTGAGAACATGCATGATTTTTTTCAAATTTTTTTGAAACTTTTAAATATACTTTTCTAATTTTTTTAATGTGCCAGGAGCACTGGAGCTTGGGTGCAAAAACCACTTTCCGCTATATGAGGAAGTATCTCTAGCCCACTTGCACGCTTTGCTGATGTTCATTGGAATTTCACCATGACATCGACCGTTGCGAGCAGTCCAGACCGACCACAATCCCACACAGAATTGCGCTAGCATCATCCTTTTTGCAGATTGAGGGTCCAGCAGGTCATGCGCCCACGAAATAGGGTGAAGTTTTTGCATCTTGATGTCGGTTAGCTCTTTGAAAGAACTCAAGAACCATCTTGCAAGCAAGGTTTCAGACTTTCAGTCAACAAGAGCATGTTGGATGGTATGATCTGTAGCCCCACAATCCAAACAAGTGCTGCTAGGCTCCATATGCCTTTTGTGAAGAATAGCTCTAGCATGGATGAAGCCATTGACCACCCTCCACCAGAAAGTTTGCACCCCAAGTCGGGGTTTTCTCGCCAAGAGAAGAGTCAGGCTGATTCACCAAAGCCTAATCCTGGCTCCTACTGGCTACTATCAGAAGAGCAGCTTATATGTAGGCAGATTTGAGTGTGCTTCATTCCGAGCCCAAGTGTCTTTGTCAAGCTTGCCTAAAGGGATCTTGTTAATAGCTTGAGGATCAGCCTGGATGAAGTTTGCGTTCAGAATACATCCCAAAATAGACCGTCAGGTTCAGGAAGTTCAGAAACCTTTCTTAGCTCTGCACTGGCCAATCTCCATATGGGCTTGCAACCAACATATGCTTGAGAGCACGGCCCATGCACGCATCACAAATCTGTCATGTTCCATGTTTTTTTTGGAAGCTGGTCTGTGTTCATGAGGACTGAGCACACAATACAGTTGCTCAACAGATACCATGTACATGTACTAGCACAGAACCCGAATGAATGGTTGAATATGCATCGAACTGTAAATATATCCTTTATGCTTTGATTGGCCCCCATTTTTTTAGCCGGTGCCCACATTTTTTCCAAGAAAACTTGGTCAAATAAAACCCAGGGGTTTCTAGACGAGGTCTGGTCAGCTCAACTGCTTGCAACTAATTCAAACAATTATTGTTTCCCATAATGGATAATGCCTGCAGTCCTGTCATGTGCACATTATAATACTTGAACCGTCGTCGCGTAGATGGTCGAGCAATCGAGACTTGGAGCAAGATATATAAGAACTATATATACCCAGTTGATTGTTGAAAAGTAGCAGTTGAGTATTGTACAGATTAGTTCAAACCGAAACTAGGGATTGTACAACTTGACAGTTGAACTAATCACCGTCGCTCAACCAATCAACGTGAACAGTGATTAGGTTAGGCACCGCGTGACATGATACTCGGAGGCCGTTCGTGAGAAACTAATTCTATGGGACCTAGTCTACAAATTCACCCCGTGGACCAAATCTAGCAATTGACACGTATGCCACGTGCCAATTTTTATTTTTAGATCTGAACTGCCACGCATGCCACGTGCCAATTTCTAGAGTTGGTCCACGTAAATGAATTTGTAGACCAGATCTCGTAGAATTATTTTCCCCGTTCGTGTGACATCTGGTGATGCGTACGCTTTCGTGTCAGTTCTGGTGATTGTATTATGAATTGTGCACTCATCCATCCTCAACTGCTAAAAGATACTATATTCTAGTAGAGCCCCACGTTGACATGTCGCATTGTGCGTGTTTCTTTTTTCGCCATCGAGCTCCTTTTGAATCATAGGATGAATTGGGTAGGAATGGATGGAGTGGACACACATGGATGGCCTTATATGGATTTCAGAATATGGATGAATTAACATTCATGGCCGGCTTTCTGCCTAATCAACCTTTTGAATGAATACTGAAAGAGAAATAAAGCTACTCCACTCCAAGTCTCCAAGACTCGTCCTGCGTACTGTACAATGAGTGCCGAAAGAGAAAAGTGCCGGAGGCAGGCAGCACCTGTACGAGACAAGATATCTACATCAGGCGATAAGGATCCTTTAATTATTATTCATCACGAAATTAACCATTCTTTTGCAGAATTAATAAAACGAGAAAATAGACAGAAAACTAATCAACACCAGCAGCAGCTCCAACGGTATGAGCCAAGAGCCATTGATCGACCTTCTCCTTTCAACCACTCTACCCCAATGATGATGTCACCGGCATATTTATATCTACCGAGAGACACGAATGCCCTACACGCATTCGCAGGTGATGGTATGTACAGGTCACCACTGATCATTCATAGGTGCAGGTAGCCATCCAGCCAGCCAGCAGAGCTTGCATTTCGATCATCAATGGAGGAGGAGTACGTGTTCAAGGTGGTGGTGATCGGCGACTCCGGTGTGGGGAAGACGCAGCTGCTGGGGCGCTTCACCAAGGACGAGTTCCGGCTCGACTCCAAGTCCACAATCGGCATCGAGTTCCAGACGCGCACCGTCGCCGTCGCCCCCGGCCGCCGCGTCAAGGCGCAGATCTGGGACACGGCCGGGCAGGAGCGGTACAGGGCGGTCACCAGCGCCTACTACCGGGGCGCCCTGGGCGCCATGCTCGTGTACGACGTCACCCGCCGCGCCACCTTCAGCCACGTCGCGCGCTGGGTCGCCGAGCTCCGCGCGCACGCCGACAAGTCCATCGTTGTCGTGCTCGTCGGCAACAAGGCCGACCTCGCGGCGAATGGCCGGCGCGAGGTCGGCGCCGACGAGGCCGAGGCGTTTGCCGAGGAGCAGGGCCTCTTCTTCTTCGAGGCGTCCGCGCTCAGCGGGGATAACGTGGAGGACGCGTTCATGGCGCTGCTCCGGGAGATACACGCCGCCGTGTCGAGGAAACCGCTCGAGGTGGACGACACGCGCGGCGGCGGTGCTGGCGCCGACGTGCTGCTGCTCAAGGGGCTCTCGCTGTCTCAGGAGCTGTCCATGATGGAAACCAGCGCGATGAAGACACCAAGCAGGTGTTCTTCATGCTCCTGAATCCTGATACGGTTAGCCACGTGTCTGACTGATTCAACAATTCGTGACTGAAAAGTCAAGCGTCTCTGGCTACAGTGCTCCCATTCTTGTTCTTTCGTCCATGAAAGAAGTAGATTGTTTTCTCTCGAAATTAGAGAAAATAATCTTAATCTGTAAATAATAATGTAGTACTCCCTCCGTTTTTTAATATAAGATGTTTTATGGGTTACACATGTTGTCTAGATACATACTAAAGTAAGTGGACACACATACTAAAACATATCTACATACATTTGTACACATGTGCATGTAGACAAATGCTAAAACATCTTATATTAAAAACGGAGGAAGTAGTATATCAATGAAAAGAAACAAGTTGGCGTTGGGCGATTTAAGTGTTTTGGTGGCCAGCGCTTGGGTGCCCACGGTCTAATGGAATGAAGCTGTTCCAGTATTTAAAAAATGAAAAGAAATTGCAAACCATGGGACGATGAAGGGAACATTTATTTCATTATCTACAGTCTACCATATGGCAGCTCATAGCTGATGGATTCAACAGATAATGAGTGAAGTACAAGGTGTCTCATCACTGTAACTTCATTCAAAGTTCTCTGTTTCTTGAAAGAAAATGATGTTCTCTTATGTTCAAAAGAAAAGAAAATACTGTTCTCTCTCACGTATTAACACAACCTGGCAGAATTACCAGGTGGTAGTAATAGGACGTAATGGAAAGAACCGTGTTTGGGAACCACGGAATGTGGAAGGGCACATTTCTTCAATATGTATACAGTCTACCCTACAGTAGTTAAGTTTATAACAAAAATTACAAGACGACCAGAACAAGTGTTCCACAGAGGATAAATTTCTGTTCTTTTACCACAGAAGGATGACACTTCAACATCAGTGCGAGCTTTGCCAGCTGCAATATAACTTCAAAAAAACCGGAGCAGCCCAGTGACGCTAACTGAATCAATACACACCCTGAATCTTGCAAAGAAAACCTAACGATATCGAGGTTTGCCAGCGCTTACTCCACTGCTGATTTTCACGAGATCTAGCAAAAGGAAAACCTTCTGGTTTTAGTTCAAGGTGAAGATGGCTCTTGCGGCTCCGACTGACTGTTCTGAACTATTCGAGACATCAGCTTAGATATCTCAAAAATTGCGCTCTGTACCTGGTCATCTTCAGGATCTGACGGCCGAATCCACACAGGTGACTGTAGACCTGACATTGTAGCGCTTGCCGCCTTCTTTCCCTTTCTAGACGTTGACAGAGCTTTCTCCAGGTCTGATTGCTTCAGGGGCCTTGGACTCTGAGGCAGTAATCATGAGCAAAAAAATCAGAATCAATACGTAACAAAGACTGTTAATAGCTTTACGGTTACTAATATCGCTATCCGAAGATAAATGTTGAGACTCCCAAACAGAAGCCAAGCTAAGAACGGCAACAGATGTCTGTCCACGAAATCACATAAACAATTAACAGCTACTCCCTCCGTATCAAAATGTAAGATGTTTTAGATGTTTCACATATTGTCTACATGCACACTAAAATGAGTGAACACTGAACATACACACTAAAGTGTGTCTAGATACATTTGTATGCATGTGAATGTGTACAAAGGCTAAAACATCTTACATTTTGATATGGAGGGAGTACAAGTCATACACAAAATCCATGCATGAGCTCAAAATTAACAGGCGCAGACGAACTATACCAAAGGGAAGTTAATTGACTGTAGATGAATACTCACATCTGCTCTCCTTCCATCTTTCTCGCTGCTAAGAATCTCCCTTATCGGGTAGAATGCAGCCTGCTTGCACAGTTCTAGTATGTCTGATCCAGTAAAGCCCTCACACAAACTGGCAATGTAATCATAATCAATGTTAGGCTCGACATTCTCTCCCTTCAATACAACCTGAAGTATCTTGCTTCTTTCACTGCGAACGGGAACCCCAATTTCAAATATCTGCGTAAAGCGCCTGATGATGGCCTCATCTAGCTCGGAAGGTCTGTTTGTAGCAGCAAGCACCATCACACGAGCATTCTCTGCACAGCCATAATAATTATCGTAAGATATTATACTTAGTACTATCTATAGAAGTTTGGTTGTAGCAAGTTCTAATCATTATTTTCAGGTATATCATATGCAAGGCAAACCTCATGCGGGTAACCAAGTGGTCAAGTTTGGTTGATACAAATACGTTCCTATCTGTCTCTAAGAAAGGAAAAAAAAATTCTCATGTCCCACTTGATCATAAGTTATAGAAGTGTAGCCAAGACTATTTCTTTTTATTAGTTTAGCTTCTCTCAAATTAATAACATCCTTTATGTATTTGATATTCTTATATAAAGGATATTTGCAAACTTGATTTCATACTACCATAGCTTAAAGTTGGCATCACAAACCACATACATGCATACAATATATCAATACATGGAGTTCACGTAAATAACACTACCCTATAAAGTAACATGAAGAAAATGCATTCGTGTACACAAAAGTAGAGATTCTCAACCTGTCATTCTTTTGTGAGGTTGTTAGCTATTAGTCATTCATTTCTAGAGATTGGTTTCCCCATGTTTGTTAGAAGCATCTCATATGACTAGCGAAGACAAATACAGCTAAGATGTATAACATGAAGTAAACTATAAACATCCTGTCTGCTTGTTTAATTCTTACAGCAATACCTTTGTGACATAACATGCTATTACTATCAAACTGTAAATTGAGATGTTCAAACTGAGGTGTCACTTCAAGGGAGAGTATTCTGTGCAAAATGGCATGATTGAAAAGATTTTCATTCAAATAAAATAAAGATCCAAGTGAGCATATCTGTAGATCTATGAATATGGGGATATCACTGACACTAATAACCGAATCCAGTAGGTAACTAAGAAAACAAAATTAGGCGGTAAAACAATAGTCTATTCAACATACTGAAGTAAATGCGCTTCTATAAGTCAGTTTCCCCATACACATGGGAATCAAATTTATTGTAGTTGTAGCTAGTACATTAGCTAGACTTAGCTTAACATAAGGAAGTAAATTAGCATTTAAATTCTAGTAAAACGAACAAAAAGGTTTGCATGGTGTGAATGATCAAAAATATATTTTTTATGCATTCTTTTATGGGGTGGAATGACGTAAAATCCTCATATGGGCATGTATTGGACTGAGGTTAACCAGACACAAGTAAATGTCTATGTATATTTCTAGTAATACAAAATGAAAATATTTAAATGGTGCGAATGATAAAAGAAAATATTTTGCCACTAGAAGCCTATGGGTTAATTTTGTCAAATAACATAAGCGATAGCGATAAAATCATATAAAATCTTCAGATCTTCTGACTGACTACTAAGTTCAAGGGAACAAGGAAGTAAATTTATAACATATCCTAATAATCCAACAGAACAGGTGTTGGCAAGCTTCTATGGGTAACCTTGTTGAAGAACATATTTAACAGAGATGAAATGACGCAAAAAATACTACTTTCCAATGTTGTTAGCAGATATGAATGTTTATCGTAAATATTTATTGTGCCAGAACGCAAAAAAGTGAGTAGCACTTACGGTCGGTGGTGAAACCGTCCCATAGGGACATGAACTCCGTCTTCATGTTAGTCATAGCTTCATGGTCTGTCGTCCGCCGCTGTCCCAAGAAACTATCAACCTCGTCGATGAAGATAATGGCGGGCTGGAGCTTGTGAGCGAGGCTAAACACGGCAGACACTGGCAAGTGTAGATACACAAAATTAGCATCTTTACAACAGATACACAAAGCAATATTAGAGGCAAGAAAAGCATCAGTTCCAGTTCGCGTCAGGATTGATTGATTGATTAGCACGGGAGAGTAAGTAGTAATGTGGGAGGAGTCTTATTAGTTATTACCGAGCTTCTGTGCGTCGCCGAACCACTTGCTCATGAGATTGGATATCCTGATGTTGATGAAGACGGCGCCCGACTCCTTGGCGATGGCCTTGGCGAGCATGGTCTTCCCGGTGCCCGGCGGGCCGTAGAGGAGCACCCCCTTCTGCGGGCTGAGGAGCTTGCCGTAGGCGAAGAGCTCGGGGCGGCGCAGGGGCAGGATGACGAGCTCGTAGAGCGCCTCCTTGACCTCGTCGAGGCCGCCCACGGAGTCGAACTCCACGTCGATCTCGTCTGGGTTGATGACGTCGCACGCAATCACGTCCTGCGTATGGGGAGGATGAAAATCAAGTCTTTGGTTTGGATTGGATTGGAGGGGGTGGGATTGGATTGGGATTGGGGATAGGGGTGCAGACCTCGTAGGGGTGGTGGAGATGAGGGGCCTGCCGAGGCGCTTGGCGATCTCCTTCTTGTTCTGCTGCGCCTTCTTGGAGGACTCGCGGTTGGGGTCAAGCTGGCGGAGGCCGGCGAAGAGGACGAGGCAGCTGAGCGCGGCGCTGGCCGCGTAGAGCACCAGCTCCTGCACGAACCGCGACGAGTCCGTGGACCTCATCGCCGCCGGTGGTGGCCGCCGCCCTCGGTCTCCCGTTGCTTGCGTCGGAAGCGAAAGGGGCGAGATTCGTGGGGATTCGATTCGTTCGTGGGATGGAGAAGAAGAACAAGATTGGGATTTTAGGCGGCGGGTTGTGTCGGTCTTTGCTTCCGTGCGGCTCTTCTCGTTTTGGGAAGGTGTTGCGTTGTGCGCCGCAGAGACTCTGGAATTTGGTTGGGCCATTTTTTGCAAAAAAGATAAACAGAATTTGGTTGGGTCGGCTGGATTAATTGGTTCGTTTGCGATTCTCCTTTTGTGTTTGACTAGGATATCACTCTGGGTTTGTTTTATCACGACTTTTCTTCGGGAGATTGTGGTGGGATTCCACGCTTCAAATCCGCTAGGTCTCCTGCATCGGATGTATTTAGACATGTATTTACATATATGTTGATACATACATATTTAGATAAATTTGTGTCAACCAATTCGGGATAAAGAGAGCATAAACCATGCAAAAAAAATAGAGGGAGTATAAAACCAAGTTAATGGAGATTGGACCCTCATACGTCTTTTCAAAGAGAGGGGATTGCTACAAATAGACCAAAAGTTTTAAAATGCCACAAAAAACTATGAAACCAAAATATACAATTACAATCTAGCTTTTCATGTCGAACTACGGCTGTCCACTTACCGAGAATAGCAACAACACATAGCGACTAATGTAATATTGCCTCCTTAAACACCACAACGATTTGGGAAAGCCCCAACCAAAAAGTATACCCGTCCTCTGTCGGTGTCTGATTGTCTCCCTCTTCTAGCCAGAGTCCTCCTACCCCTTGACTCGATGATACTATTCTTTTCTCCTTCTCCCCTTGGACGTATAATCTCATTAGAATGATCAATAAATTTTATAGCATCACATTAACTTTAGATCGGTTCGGAAAAAGTAGGGAAAGATTTAGCTCAACAAGTTACAAGTGGATCAAAAATGACACACAAGGATTGAATTAATTTGGAGAATTTTTTGTTTCACGGTTGCGACGACCGACGGACCGGTCAAGACGTTGTTTCACGGTTGCGACGACCGACGGACCGGTCAAGACGTAAAGAGGAAATTCACCATTGAGAAGAGGTGTGCGTTAAATTATATGTATGAGTCTAGGATTGGTGTGAGACTTATAAGCCGGTGAGGTGTGTGTGAACTAGAGGATATAATTGATTGAATTAGATGAAAGTATCATCTTTCTTCTCAAGTTTTATGTCTTCTCATCCCACGCCACCGATCTGGCATGTTTCGATTAGTGGAGTTGTGTAGCTCTTGCATGTAAAATTCCTGTGGAGAGTTGGAAATTCGTTTGTGTTCCCCGTAATTCTTGATAATCCTTTGTCGGGCAAACCAAGTTGATCACAACGTTGTCTGAAGCCCTCCCCATAGACTATGTCCGTGCATGACGCAGTGGGGGAGACGGCGGCACTCTTAGAGCTGCTCAAACTCCTGCAAGACAAAAGTGCTAAGCGCTAGTTGCGTTCGTTGATAAAACCCTTGCTTGAGAGAGGGAGCGATAAGACAGTACTACGGTACATGGCAAAGTACAAGATAGACGGAGAGAGAGGGGAAGAGATCCGCAATGCCTGGGCACATGGCCATTAGGGGCTAATTATTTTTTTTTTGCGAGTACAAGGAGCTGAAAAGTTCAGCAATTACAGAAAGGACCCTACAAAGAACAAAATTACAGCCCCGTCTTCCCTGTAAACAGACCACGATGCCGGCCATGGCGCCGTCGGTGGCGCGCCGCCGCTCCTACTCTCCAAACCTTGGAACGAGAGCAGTCCCCGAACGGACGGGAAGTCGCCGATCGTCGGCCGCAGAGGACCTACACCAGCAGTCGCCATCGTCGTCGAGCCGAACCCTAGCAGCCACTTGCACAAAGTCGTCGACGCCGGATCCGCCGTCTCACGGCCACCAGCGAAGGGGAAGACGCGCACGGCAACTCCGTGGAGCTGCGAACGCGCTTGAGGCAGAAGATCGGCACCGGAGCTCCACCGAGCGCCGCGACCGAAGAGGACGTCTCCCACCTGCAAAAACAACACCGGCGACCCCATCTCCTCCTCCGCGCCGCCGGCTGGGAACGAAAGCAACCCTACACTATATACACGTCGCGAAACGGGCTCCCCCGTCCTCCCGCCGCCGGAGCGGCCGGCGGAGGGCGGGGCAGCCGCCGATTCGGCGACGGCGAGGTGGATTCTCTCGTGCGCTCAGAAATTCGCCCTTCTACACTGTAGACGGGAAGGATAAGGTCCAAGGTCCTTTTTACACGATGTTGCCATTAGGGGCTAATTAGAGTCTTCGTTCACTACAAAATGGCTATCTATTTACAGTGCAAGCTGAAGAACCGTGCTATATTTTTGTGCTGAAATTTGTTTTTGGGAACAACACGGTAATTCCAAACTTAGTCTCCTGCCAGAGACGAATTTGTTTTTTTTTTTTTTGAGTGGAGCCAGAGACGAACTAGGCAGAACAATGTACGCCAGAGGTAGTGTGCTAAATTGTCCAGTCCCGGTCCTTTCTGGCCCAACTATGCAGCAGTTGTGATTAGGCCAGTCACCTGTCGAACCTGGCCGAAAGCAGCCCATACTCCACGAGCTGAGGCCCAACTGGCAACTTAATTAGCAAGTTCAGCACATACAAAACGCGTCGATGGATGCTGAGTCGCTGAGACGACATGTAATCTTGCGAAAACCCAGAAGCAGCAAAGAAAAAAAGTGTACACTGAGAACGTACTTAGGCACGTCTGCGTGAACATCGAAGCATGGGAAAAAAACTGTTTATCTTAACAAAAACGGAAGGACATATGCATGATAGAGTGTCAGAGTTCAAGGCATCCGCCCTTAAGACTGAAGAAGCAATGTCCACGGAAGAACGGACATACGTGGTGCATGGGCGGCTGCCTGCGTGTGGTCGCCGTCGTGGTCATATCGGCCAGACGAGGATTGAAGAAGAAACCAAGGATGAGCAGAGATATTGCTCTTTGCGTGTCTCCTTCCTTGGAGGCGCCGCACTGTGGCGATTAGACGAATCGTTCGAAAGATCCGTGAGGAGCTGTACGTGGGATCGTGAAGAGTAATTCGGCTCCATGATCAATTACTTCCAGGGGTTTCTTGGATGAACGCGGTATTTTTTTTTAAAAAAAATTTATGCTAGCGCAGCCTATCCATTCGAACAACGCGAGTTCCGCGGCCGCGGTGACGGTAGCGTCGGGTTTCTAGGGGGTTTTCTGCTCATTAATGATGGTACAATTTGAGAAAATGAATGACAAAGTTTTCTTAGAATGTGGCATCGGTACTATTTCAGAGCTACTTTATTGAGTGAGGTGATGCTCCAATACTGTATAAGTGTCCATGTGCTCCTTATGACACAGCATTGAACTTCATGAAAGCATGAATCACATGGTTGTTGTGGCTCATGATACCAAATGTCAGGTGTTACTTCTATTTAAACATGAGAGGAGAGATTGGACATGATCATAATTCCCAAAGAAGTCATCATGCATGCGAGGTCGAGTGTAGCCTAGCTATTTCGATGTTCATATTAGCACACACCATGTTGCAATGAACTACAAGGTCTGCACTTAGTTGAAACTACTTTTGCATTTTTGTTGAATCCAAAAACATCCTAGGAATCATTCAAAAAAAAAAAACATCATGGGATTTGGATGCATCAGGATTTAAGGATGCTTAAGATTCAACGGAACCAACGAGGAGCTCACACTGCGCATGCAACTCCATCCTATGCAAGTACACGGACCCATGTCGCCGATCGATGAAGTACGACGTACGTAGTCGATGCATGACACCGCCGGCCGGCGGCCGGCCATGCATGCGACGAAAGCATAATACCTTTGCTGAATCGATCACGTATACACCAGTTAACACGCGCACATAGCCTGCCTCTGAGGAGAAACCCCAGCAGACATGCAAGACCATGCATACACATTTCAAGCAAAATAGGCCGCGGCACGCCACCGCAGGCAGCCGGGGAAGAAATGATCGCCTGACGCCGATTCACGGCGGCGGAAAGATTCTGAAGAGGAGTCGGATACGATGGGATAGCGGTGGCGCCGCCCGATAGCTCTCACTTTCTTCATTGAACGCGCATGCAGATGATCAGCGAAGCAGCTAGCAGCTCGGCATGCACCATGCAGACGCAGGACGAGAGCTCGATCAGGAAGGAGGAAGCGCATGAGATTCAGGGACGCGTGTGGTGTGGGGCACGTCTAAAGACTGAAGAAGCAATGTCGACGGAAGGACGTGCGTGCTGCATGGGCGGCTGCCTGCGCGCGTGTGGTCGCCGTCGTGGTCATATCGGCCGGAGAGATTGAAGAAGAAAGCATGGATGCATGAGCGCGCAGAGAGTTTGCTCTTTGCGCGTCTCTCTGTCTCCGGGCGCGTTCTTTTGTCCTCGGAACGACGACGACGAGGAGAGAATGTTGCCATGTTTTGTGAGCTTTTCTTTTCAAGGATTACTATATTTTTGTGCTCGAGCTGGCGGCAAAACGGACATGGCCGGCGGCCTGCTCCGTCCTGTTTTTTTAATAATCTTTCCAAGCAGAGCATGCCGGCCCCCACACACGACACACCCCGCTCCCTCTCTCTCAATCATGTCCTTCATCATAAACTCAACATTTAAGCTTGTGTCTGATCAAGAGGGCAGAAAAAGGGATCGATGGGTGAAAAGCTGGAGAAAGAGGGAAAATGCAGCTTTTCAAGTTTCATGGGCGCATGTTCCCTGCTTTTATATATGGTCTTTTTCTACGCTGACAGGTGGGGGTACGTTGAGGCTGTATTGTCTGAATCGGATCGTGACCCCTAAGGTAGAATCACACATAGTAGGATCATAATTGTCATAATAATCGTAATATCATAGATTATACTAACTAGGATCATATAATTGGTCCACTCAATTTCACATGATACGACTATGATTATGGGAGAAAATGACAAAAAACCACCACAATTGTGCACAAGACGACGATGAAACCACCACCTTAAGGCTTTGTGGCACATAAATACCACTATTGGGGTCATGCTATGACGCAGAGCACTAATTTGTCTGTTTAAGCCAGTTAACACGATTTATGACAGCTCGGACCCACCCGTCAGGTCTACGTGGCAAAAAAAAGCAGGTCAACGCTACCTTTTATTTTTCTTTCTTTTTCCTTTTTTCTTCTATCCCCGCGCCCGTGCTGCACTGGTACTGGTAGAGCACGCCCGCGCCGGCCGCCGCGCACGGAGCCGCCGCCCCGCCCACCCCCAGCTCGTGCACGGAGCCGCTTCCCCGTCCACCGCCAGCTCGTGCACATAGTCGCCGCGCTGGCACGTGGCGGCTCGAGCTCGCGCCCGCCGCCGTGGCCGCTCGATCTCGCGCCCGCGCCCACGCAGGCCGTGGCCGCGCTCGCCCCGCGCACGCGTATGGCCGCGCCCGCACCCGCGCAGGCCGTGGCTGACGCCCCGCCCCGCGCATCAGCTGGTCGAGGCAGAACGCCGCTCACGTCAGGACACGCAGATTGAGGACGAAGACGAGGCCCATGGTCTTCCCGGGGGCAAGGGCGCGACCAACGTTGCTGTCGGCGGCGCGCTGCTGGCGCAACGCAATTGGTACGAGGCGAGGCGAGTGGCTGCTCCGCTCGCGGCACTGCCGGCGACGCGGCCGGCAACGCGCACGTCGGGCGCTGTTCGTGACGGCATCGCTCGTGGCTCGCCGTCAACGGATCTCGGCCCTCCACAGAGTTCGGCCACGAACTCGGACGCGGACATGGCGAGCTCGGCCATGGCGCCACGCCCATGGCAGGGACAGCACGGGTGGGCAGCAGACATGGCTCGCCGTCGGCGGATCTCGGCCCTCCGCAGAGTTCAGCCAGGGCGCGCTTGTCGCCGGCCGACGGGCGTGCTAGCTAGCTAGCGCGCGTGCGTGCATGCTCGCTGGCCGGCCTGCTAGCTCGCTAGCTGCAGCGCGTCCGGACGTGCGTGTGATGACCCACAAGTATAGGGGGTGTATCGTAGTACTTTCGATAAATAAGAGTGTCGAACCCAACGAGGAGCAGAAGGTGCTGACAAGGAGTTTCGGTAAAGGTTTCACTGTAAATGCTAGCAGACAAGTTTTTAGTGGTTTTTGATATAGCAGGTAAATAAAATGCAGTAAGTAAAAGACAGTAATAATAATTGCAGCGAGTGGCCCAATCCTTTTTAGAGCAAAGGACAAGCCGGTTGGTTTACTTATGATGACAAAATGTTCTTGAGGACACACGGGATTCTAGTCAAGTGCTTTCGCTTCACATAGTTGATTAATCTTCATTGTTTTGATAAGTGTTGTGTGGGTGAACCTATGCTAATGCACCGCCCTTACTTGGACTAATACATACTTGTGATTATACCTCTTGCAAGCATCCGCAGTTACAAGAAAGTAATTAAGATAAATCTAACCACAGACATACTCGTGATTATACTAACGGGGGTTTAGGTTTCTGTCACTCCGGCAACCCCACAATTAGCAACCAAATACACAATGCATTCCTCTAGGCCCATAAAGGTGAAGTGTCATGTAGTCGACGTTCACACGACACCACTAGAAGAATAGCACCACAACTTAAATATCAAACCATTAAATATTACTCAACATAATTCCACTACTAACAGCGTGACTTCTCCCATGTCCTCAAGAACTAATCGAACTACTCACGAGACATCATATGGATCATGATCAGAGGTGATATAATGATGGATAACGATCTGAACATATACTTTAATTCACCGATAAAACTCAATAGCATCAACCACAAGGAGTAATTAACACCGGGAGAGTTTCCCCTATGAACTAAACAAAGTATAGCCCTA
This sequence comes from Poa pratensis, assembly GCA_947311845.1. Lineage (NCBI taxonomy): Eukaryota > Viridiplantae > Streptophyta > Magnoliopsida > Poales > Poaceae > Poa > Poa pratensis. Next base: position 19,271,268 of record CAMZMU010000070.1, on the reverse strand, counting down.
GATGTTACAGCGGAACGAGATGGTGCAGCGGTGATGGTGGTGATGGCGGTGGAGATGATGATGATGATGATCCCGATGAAGTCCAGCGCGATGACGATGAGGATGGCGATGATCTCCCCCTCCGGGAAGGAATTTCCCCGGCAGATTTCTCCCTGCCGGAGAGCTTTTTCTCTCTCTGTTGTTTCCGCCTCGTGGAGGCGGCGGAATATTTTCTCTGGACTCCCCGTGTCTTAGGGTTTCTGGGGGATGAAGTACGCGAAGGGGGAGCGCCTGAGGTGGGCCAGGGGCACCACACCTGGCTAGGGCGCGGCCAAGGTGGGCCCCGCGCCCAGGGGTGGTGTGGGCCCCTCCTGGCCCATCTCAGCCTCCCCTTTTGGCTTAGTCCATCTTCTGATAAAATAGGAACATCTGTCTTCTCGGAAATATTTTTAGTGCTCCAGAAATATAGTGCCTTGACGTGCTTTTTCCAGCTGAAATCTGACTCCGGCAGTTAATTATCCAATGATCATCAAACATGCAAAATAAGACAAAATAACATAAGTAACTCCTCTTAATATGAAATATATCATTGAATAACAGTAAATTATGCTATAAAATAGTGATGCAAAATGGACGTATCAACCCCCCCAAGCTTAGACCTCGCTTGTCCCCAAGCGAAAGCTGAGCTCAGTAAACTAGAACAAAAGTTTATGGAGTGAAGCGTCGATAATAAAGAATACGGACAAGAAGCATCAGTAATTACTAAACAACACAACTCATTTTAAACAGCAACTACTCTTCATATAACCTAACTTGAACATGAGTAGTGAAACAACCACAATAAAAATACACGAAGGAAATTATAGATTAGTAATGGCACACTTCATTCTTGGTCATAGAACAATAAGCAATCAATACTTATCTTTCGAAAGGAGTCTTTATATTAGAGCTTATATTGCAGAACTTCCACACTCAATTATCACACCTTCTTTACAGTCATTGATAACTTGCAAAGCTATATTCTTAGAGGCAAAAGTCTTTGTGCTAAGACAAGAAGGATAAAAGACATGATTGACAATATTAATGATATATATGGTTGAATCACAACAACTCAAATGCTTGCTCAAGGAAGAAGGAAATAGGTGTACTGACTCAACATGAAAAGTAAAAGAAAGGCCCTTCGCAGAGGGAAGCAGGGATTAAGTCATGTGCTAGAGCTTTTAAGTTTTTGAAATCATATAGAGAGCAAAAATTAAGTTTTGAGAGGTGTTTGTTAATTGTCAACGAATGGTAGCGGGTGAAAACAGTATTCTCCCTGTCAAACAGACTTTTAAGAGCGGCTCCCATGAAGGACGTTATTTCTACCAGCAAGGCAGATCATCCCTCTTTCTCTTTGGTTTACACACGCAGATATTTCACTGTTTGTCAATGCTTACTGATAATTCAGGGCAAAAGTGTGAAGAGAATTAAGCGTTAAAGTTGTAATTAATTGGGACTGGGCATCCCGTTGCCAGCTCTTTTTGCAAGTTATTGGATAAGCGGATGTATATGCCACTAGTCCAGGTGTAAAGTCTGTTTGACAAGTAGAATAAAGGATAACCACACTACTTCCTCATGAGCTAGTAAACATTGACACAAAAGGGAATAATAACATTTTGAATAATTTAAAGGTAGCACATGAAAAATTTACTTGGAGTGGCAAAGAAATACCACATATAGGTAGTTATGGTGGACACAAATGGCATGGGTTTGGCTCAAGGATTTGGATGCACGAGAAGCATTCCCTCTCAGTACGGTTTAAGGCTAGCAAGGTCATGTGCAAGCATAAAAGTTGGGGGATACACACAAATATATATATAATAGAAGCAACCATGCTATCTTCCCTGTAAGCACAAATGTTTTAACTCAAAGAATACTAATCTTATTGGCTAGCAAGAAAGAAAGATAAAGGGATAATATTTTTGCATGTAATTCCCTCCTTCTACTTAAGTTTTCATGGTATTGTTGCTAATGACCAATACTAAGTTTGCCACAACTAATATAATTTACTTATGTACCCAAAAGTGGCGTCAATACAATGGCAAGATCAGCACATAAAGAAGATTGCAGGCTAAAATAAAATGTACCGAAAGTAAAGGTGGAACTTCTCATTAATATTCTGAACAAAGACACACTCAAACCAACGGATACATGGATAACTAAAGGATTGACACTCCACATCGCAAACCATCTTATAAGATAACTTCTCTACTCATGATATGACCACGAAATTATAAAAACGAAAGGATAAAGATGATACTGGGCACTCCCCCAAGCTTGGAACAAGCCAAGGGAGTGCCATTACCCCTTGACGATTTAGGCTTGATCTCTTGGTGGCGACTCCCTAATGAGCTTCTCGACCAAATCCTTCAATTCATCTATCTTGTATGTGAGGATGCGGATCATCTCCGTATTGTGTTCGATGCGGTTCATGAACTGGTCAGAAGGTGAATCCCAGCTCTTGGAATTGTTTCCCCACTTCTCACTGGACTTAGGGCTTTCTTTTCCTGCATTGTTAGATCGATCTATATCCCAACAAGTAGGCAACTCCATCTCCGGAACTCTCTCAAATTGATACTTATGGATGAGGGTATGAAAGGGTTACTGGAGTTTGAGGCGAGTGTCTTGGGTGCAAAGGCATGACGCGATGCCTCACCACCCATGTTCAGGTTCTTCACAGGATTGAAAGGGTTGGCAGTCACCCCGATGCTTGCAATAGTAGCGCGAGGACGTGGAGTTGAGTCTTCCTCTACTTCATCATCGGTTTCGCTCTTGACCTCCTCCTCGATCCTCTGGTCCATGATGTCCTCCACGCCTCCTTGTCTCGTTGTCGTTGGAGAAGACCATGGCGCTCTAAATCTGAAAATAGTTCCTGGCAGAAAACAGCTCGAAACAAAACTCGACGAAAACACGATATACGGACCTCGGGAGATCCGGGTGATATATAGCAAAAAGTTTTACACAAAAGGAAGGTACAGGACGAAACGGGGTCGGAGACGGGCTCCGAGGAGCCCACACGCACCCACGGCGCGGCCAGGGTGGGGCCCGCGCCCAGGGGTGGTGTGGTGCCCTCGGGCACCGTTTCCTACCCTTTTCCGACTCATAATTTTCCATATTATGTAAAAACAACAAATATTTAAGTTGAAAGTAAATCGCGAACTTTTTCTTACCGAAACTGTTACCTATTCCAAATCAGCTTTTGCAGTTGTCTGAATTTGACTTTTTATAAAATCCTCTGGAGTTACCACTTTGATAAATCAACATCTTCATTATAAGAATCTCCAGAAATGTAATGCTTGAGTCTTTGACCATTAACCACTTGTGGTCTGTCCCCATCTAGTGAATTGATTTTAATCGCACCTGAGCGATAGACCTCCTCGATGATATAAGGTCCTTCCCATTTTGAAAGTAATTTTCCTGCAAAAAATCTGAGACGAGACCTATACAATAAAACTTTTTCACCTACGTTAAATTCTCTCTTAAGAATTCTTCTATCATGCCATTGCTTAACTTTCTCTTTAAAGAGCCTAGCATTTTCATAAGCTGCATTTCTCCATTCATCTAAAGAATTCAAATTAAGCAATCTCTTTTTACCGGCAAGTTTAAAGTCTCTATTAAGTTCTTTCACCGCCCAATAGGCTTTATGTTCTAATTCTAGAGGCAAATGACAAGCTTTTCCATAAACCATTTTGTAAGGAGACATTCCCATAGGATTTTTATAAGCAGTTCTATAAGCCCACAAAGCATCGTTAAGCTTTTTAGACCAATTTTTTCTAGATTTATTAACAGTCTTTTGCAAAATAGACTTAATCTCTCTATTTGATAATTCTACTTGACCACTTGTTTGGGGATGATATGGTGAAGCAATTCTATGATTAACATCATACTTAGCTAGAGTTTTTCTAAAAGCACCATGAATAAAATGAGAACCACCATCAGTCATGAGATATCTAGGCACACCAAACCTAGGGAAGATAATATCTTTAAGCATTTTTAATGATGTCTCACCATCAGCACTAGAAGTTGGTATAGCTTCTACCCATTTAGTAACATAATCAACAGCAACAAGTATATGAGTATAACCATTTGAGGAGGAAAAGGACCCATAAAGTCAAATCCCCAACAGTCGAAAGGTTCAATAACAAGAGAATAATTCATAGGCATTTCATTACGTCTACTAATGTTACCTACTCTTTGACATTCATCACATGATAAAACAAATTTTCTAGCATCTCTAAAAAGGGTAGGCCAATAAAAACCTGATTGTAGAACCTTTTGCGCAGTTCTATCTCCAGCGTGATGTCCTCCATAAGCACTTCCATGGCATTTGCTCAATATTCTTTCTGTTCATACTCAGGAACACATCTTCGCATAATGCCATCTACTCCTTCTTTATACAAATGTGGGTCATCCCAAAAATAATGCCTCAAATCATAAAAGAACTTTCTTCTTTGCTGAGCTGTAAAGGTCGGAGGCAAATACTTGGCAACAATAAAATTAGCATAATCAGCATACCAAGGACTTTCGCGTGAGCTTACCTTTATCGCAGCCAATTGTTCATTTGGAAAACTATCATTAACAGGTATAGGATCATCTGAAATGTTTTCTAATCTAGACAAATTATCAGCAACAGGATTTTCAGCACCTTTCCTATCTACAATATGTAAATCAAATTCTTGCAGTAGAAGTACCCATCTTATGAGCCTAGGCTTAGCATCTTTCTTTTCCATAAGGTATCTAATAGCAGCATGATCAGTGTGAATAGTAACTTTTGAATCAACAATATAAGGTCTAAATTTATCACAAGCAAAAACAACTGCTAAAAATTCCTTTTCAGTAGTAGCATAATTCTTTTGAGCGGCATCAAGTGTTTTACTAGCATAATGAATAACATTTAACTTCTTGTCTACCCGCTGTCCAAGAACAGCTCCTACAGCAAAATCACTAGCATCACACATTATTTCAAAAGGTAAAGTCCAATCAGGAGGTTGAACAACAGGAGCTGTGATTAAAGCTTTTTTAGAGTTTCAAAAGCTTCCTTGCAATCATCATCAAAAACAAAAGGTACATCTTTTTGAAGAAGATTAGTGAGGGGTTTTGAAATTTTAGAGAAATCTTTAATAAACCTCCTATAAAAACCGGCATGACCAAGAATACTACGGATACCTTTCACATCCCTTGGACAGGGCATTTTCTCGATTGCTTCAACTTTAGCTCTGTCCACTTCAATACCTCTTTCAGAAATTTTGTGCCCTAGGACAATTCCTTCATTAACCATGAAATGACATTTCTCCCAATTAAGAACAAGATTAGTCTCCTCACATCTCTGCAAAACTTTATCAAGATTGTGCAAGCAATTATCAAAGGAAGTTCCGTAGACGGAAAAATCGTCCATGAATACTTCCACAATTTCTTCACAAAAACCATGAAAAATAGCAGACATGCATCTTTGGAACGTAGCAGGAGCATTACACAAACCAAAAGGCATACGTCTATAAGCATAAGTTCCATAAGGACAAGTAAAAGTAGTTTTCTCTTGATCTTGTGCTTTAACAGCAATTTGTGAGAATCCAGAATAACCATCAAGGAAACAAAAATGAGTTTTCTTAGACAACCTTTCTAACATTTGATCAATAAAAGGCAAAGGATAATGATCTTTCTTAGTTACTTTATTGACCTTTCTAAAATCAATGCACATCCTATACCCAACTACTACTCTTTGAGGAATAAGTTCATCATTTTCATTTGGTACAACAGTAACTCCTCCTTTCTTAGGGACACAATGCACAGGACTTACCCATCTACTATCAGCAATAGGATAAATTATACCAGCATCAAGAAGTTTTAATACCTCATTTCTTACCACTTCTTTCATTTAGGGATCAAGCGACGCTGATGCTCAACAACAGGTTTTGCATCGGGTTCAATGTTGATGGCATGTTGACATATAGTAGGAGAAATCCCCTTTAAATCATCCAAAGTGTATCCCATAGCTCCTCGATGTTTCTTTAGTACTTCTAATAGCCTTGCTTCTTCATTACCTGAAAGTTTAGAACTAATAATAACAGGATATACTTTCCTTTCATCAAGATAAACATACTTAAGATTATCAGGTAAAGGTTTTAAATCGAAGACAGGATCTTCCTTAGGAGGCGCTGAGGTACCCAAATCTTCCACAGGCAAATTATGCTTAAGTATTGGTGGTTGACGAAGAAAGGCATTGTCAATCTCATTCCTCTCCTCCATAAATACTTCACTTTCGTGTTCCTCCATGAATTGCTGCAAGGCATTGTTAGGAGCAACAGCAATAGCAGCAAGTTGTTTGATTTTCGAGTCCTCATTAGGCAAATCAGTTTCATAAAGTTGTTTACCAAACTTAGAGAAATTAAACTCATAAGATTCTCCATTAAATTTAGTGTAAATTTTCTCTTTCTTACAATCTATAATAGCACCACATGTATTCAAGAAAGGCCTACCAAAAATAATGGGACAAGCTTTACTAGCAACAGAACCAAGTACTAGAAAATCAGCAGGGTATTTAGTCTTACCACATAAAACTTCAACATCTCTCACAATACCAATTGGAGAGATAGTTTCTCTATTAGCAAGCTGAATAACCACATCAATCTCCTCAAGTTCGCAAGGACCAATTTCATGCATAATTTCTTTATAAAGATCAAAAGGAATAGCACTAGAACTTGCACCAATATCACATATCTCTACTATATAATATGGCTACAGGTGATGGTTGGTACGTTTTTCTAATTTCCGATTTTGCCCTTGCATCTATACTACATATTACCCACAATGCCACCCATAAGTGAAAAAAACGATTTGATTTTTTTCTTTAGTCCTCTCCCGAGCGATCCCCTCCCTCAAGCTCGTCTCAATCTCGCAACCGCCGCCCCAGTTAGATCCAACCCCGCCCTGCACCTGGCCGATCTCACCGGAGCCCTCCTCCTTTCCGCCGTGCCTCTCTCTCCCCTCGGTCTCCTTTAATCGGCCTACAGTCGCCACTGCCAGTTCGATTCTCCAACCGTCCTACGAGCCGAGTGCCGTCGCGGAGTGGCCGGGAGTGCGCGCTGCCTGGTCTACAGCCCAGCATGGCCGGGAGTAGGTTCGTCGGCGAGCCATGGGGAGCAGTGGTGGCGGCGTTGGGATGGAGGTGGAGGTGCGCGTCGTGGGCGGCGCCCGGAGCTGCTTCGTCGCGCTCCCGCTCCACCTCATCCAGGCCCTCTCCCGCACCTCCACCTCCGGCGACCTCCCGCCCGTCCTCGCGCTCGACCTCCGCGCGGCCGCCGGCGCACGGTGGTCCCTCGCCTGGTCCGGCGCCGCGTCCCGCTCCCGCGCCATCGAGGTGAGCGCCCCCCTACCTCCCCTGCTGTGGATTGACAGCAATTGGTTCCCCGTCGCTTAGATAGAGCCTCTAGGAGAGCGCGGCCAGGGTCGAAGGCGGGGCCCGCGTCGCCGTCGGCCACCGTCCCGCGCTGCGGCCCCACCAACCGACGGCGTGCAGCCCTGCCCCGCGACCGAGCACTGCCGCCGCATCTTCCCCGCGCGCCGCCCAACTTCTCCGCCTCCGGCGGGACTCCACGCCGCCCAGCTTCTCCGTCTTGGGTCGGCCTCGATCCGCGCCGCCGGCCCGGTCTTCACGCACGCCTCCCGTTGCCTGCTTCCGCGCCGCCCTGCTTCTTCGTCTCCGGCGGGCCTCCACGCCGCCCCGGCTTCTCCGCCTCCAGCCTTCCCGCGCGCCTCCCAGGCGTCTCCGCCGCCGGACCGGCCTTCATGCGCGCCTCCCGTTGCCTGCTCAGTCTTCTCTCGCGCCACACGCCGCCGGTCGGTTTCCCTGTCGTCGAAGGTTCATTCGATCCGCCACCAGTGCCCTGCGCGCGCTGACGCCCGGAATGGCTCCGCGCACTGCTGCCGGTGCCCTCCGCTACCGCCGGTGCCCGCCATGCGCCTTCGCTCCGTTTCTCCTGCCCAGCACTCAATGGCATTTCTGTTCCAAATCGCGCCTCGTTTAGTTTCTCCTGCCTCCTCGCCTCGTTCAGTTTCGGTTCCAAATCGCTAGACTGAACGATCCTCTGCTGCCGGCTCAAATCACTGATGAAACAGGAGCGCACGGACGCCAGGCCAAGCATCAACAATGGAGAAAGAAGCAGAGGGATTTGTTGCCCTGTGTTGGTTTTGCAGTGATTATCTGTGCTATTTGTCCCAAAGTTGAGAAATTGAGGCATGTCCATTTGCATACGTAAGCATAGAGCAGTACAGGCATGAATTATGACGTTCAAAGCTCTTCTCTCCAATTCGTCAGCCACAGGGTCAACTTCCGCTGGATGCTCTCTGATTTTTCCTTCTTATGATCTCTCTGAGGTCCTCACGTATTTCGTTCAAGGAAGTACATCTATTTTATTCCCCTCAATGGAGCACGAACTGTGCATTGGCACTGCTTCAACTAGCGTCCCTGCCCTTCCATGTTTTTTCCTCTCCTTGGTGTAGCCTCGCGGTGAACTAAACGAGTTGATTCCTAGAAAATTCGTTGGCTTTTTCTATTTTGGCATACAACCGAGTCTGGCAGTACAATTATTCAGATTTGTGAAGTGCAAGATGTCATATTAAGAAGTGTACACGGAAAATTGTACCGCAGCCGTCCTAAAACAGATCAGGGGTGTATTAGTTATTTAGTTACCCCATGAAGTGTAGGGAAAATGATAAAATCATCTGAAACATTATAACCGGAAGGAAGTACCAAAATTGACGGTAGAAAGCACAAATGTATAACATCTGAAAGTGCGCAATTTTTTTTGTTTACCCATATTATTTAGACATAACCGATGACTTTATTTTTCCGTGCACAAAAATCACTCAATTCGGAGGTCCGAGTGAATTTTATAGGTATGGCTTCTAACATTTCGTGTCATCATACAACACCTATGACAATGTTATCATTGATTTAATGAATACTAATCATGAAAATGCCTTGTTCGGCAGTACACACGTATCAACCACGAGTACAAAACTCAGTTTCTGCGCTGGTGACGCACTCCCGGTCTCCCCGTCAAATACAACTGCGGCGGTCCTGCTGTTGATTGTGACGCTCAGCGGTGAAACCGACACACCCATGGAGATATTGGTGCGGACCTTGCTGCTCTCTGCACCTAAGCTGTTCATCACTGCATTCGTGAGATGATGAATATCATAGATACAGAGGATGATGCCATAGAGGCTGATATATTCAACTCCATGACTGTTACGAATTGTCATGTCAAGACTGCTCTTGAGATCAGCAACCCATCTGCTATTTGTGAAACTCTAAGTTGCTCTACAATGGACTTTTATTTTCTTTTTATATTCTTATGTTTTGTGATAGATACTTACTAAGTTTATTTATGGATACAATTTGTTAAAATTCTGAATGTGGTTTGGGAAGACAGTGGTGGACTGGAAATTGTCAAGAGGGGCCTGCAAGATGTATGTACAACTTGTTAATGCATAGTTGTTTTTTCAAATGTAGGGTTGTTAGTTATAATTATGCTATAACAGGAGCTGAGTAATAATTAAAAATCAAGTAAAAATTGTTCTAAAGCCCGTAGCAACGCACGGGCACGTTTGCTAGTAAACCATAATAGCAATGTCCTCCTATTTTGACTGAAAGCACAGGAACACTTGTTTTCCTAGCTCTACTGGGATGTGAAACAATATTAGAGGCATCTTCACAAAAGATAATATGTCCTCCTTCTACATTTTCAGTTACCAAATCCTTTACTATTGCTATTGTGGGTTCAACTGCTATTTGTTCAGCAGGTTCTAAAGCTTTCTTTGTACTTTTATTAACCACATTAGCTATGATAGAATGTTCCCTAATTTTAACAGGAAAATGTGGTTTCTCAATATAAGGTTCTGGCAAGATACGATCAACTGTATGAACTTCAATGTTTTTAATATTGGCAGAATTAGTATTATCTTTGTAAGGCAAGTGATACGTATTGCAACTTTCTTTAGGAACATCAAGATAAGAGGCAAAAGCCTTGTAACAGTTTGCAATAACTTGAGAATCAAGACCATACATATCATAGAGATTACGAAAATTATCAGTATTCATAAAAGTTTTAATGCATTCGTAATCATACTTTATACCTGATTCTCTACCTTTGTCGTTCTCCCATCCTTCAGTATTTTCCTCAATCCGATCAAGAAGGTCCCACTTAACTTCCTCTTTATTACGCGTAAATGATCCAGCACAAGAGGTATCCAATAGAGTTTTATCTTGAAAAGAAAGCCTTGCATAAAAGTTATCAATAACGACATTACCAGGAAGCTCATGAATGGGGCATTTGAACATTAATGATTTGAATCTCCCCCACGCTTGGGCAATACTTTCTCCATCATGAGGCCAAAAATTATATATATGATTCCGATCTTGATGAATTTCACTAGGAGGATAAAATTTAGAATAAAAGAGAGGCACAATCTCCTCCCAGCCAATAGAACGCCCATTCTTCAGCATCCTATACCATTTTGCAGCTTTACCAGTCAACGATATAGAAAACAATTTCTTCTTGACCTCTTCCATTGAAATACCTGCACACTTGAACAACTCGCATAATTCATGAATAAATAGAAAATGATCCCCAGGAGGGACAGTTCCATCTCCTGCATAGCGGTTATTCGTAACTCGTTCAACAATTTTCATAGGTATTTTAAATGGAATTACTTGATCAACTGGTTCCTCTTCTACTACCGTAGCAGTGGTAGTAGTATTTCCAAACAGGGATTCAAATGGATATCTCTCCATGATAAAATAAAGTAGCAAGAAGAAATAAAAATAGCACCTACAGTAAAAGTTTCCCTTACCAATTCCACTCACCAATAGCGCTTCACTCCCCGGCAACGGCGCCAGAAAATAGTCTTGATGACCCACAAGTATAGGGGGTGTATCGTAGTACTTTCGATAAATAAGAGTGTCGAACCCAACGAGGAGCAGAAGGTGCTGACAAGGAGTTTCGGTAAAGGTTTCACTGTAAATGCTAGCAGACAAGTTTTTAGTGGTTTTTGATATAGCAGGTAAATAAAATGCAAGTAAGTAAAAGACAGTAATAATAATTGCAGCGAGTGGCCCAATCCTTTTTAGAGCAAAGGACAAGCCGGTTGGTTTACTTATGATGACAAGATGTTCTTGAGGACACACGGGATTCTAGTCAAGTGCTTTCGCTTCACATAGTTGATTAATCTTCATTGTTTTGATAAGTGTTGTGTGGGTGAACCTATGCTAATGCACCGCCCTTACTTGGACTAATACATACTCGTGATTATACCTCTTGCAAGCATCCGCAGTTACAAGAAAGTAATTAAGATAAATCTAACCACAGCCTTAAACTCTGAGATCCTACGCTCCCTTGTGCACCGGTATACTAACGGGGGTTTAGGTTTCTGTCACTCCGGCAACCCCACAATTAGCAACCAAATCCACAATGCATTCCTCTATGCCCATAAAGGTGAAGTGTCATGTAGTCGACGTTCACACGACACCACTAGAAGAATAGCACCACAACTTAAATATCAAACCATTAAATATTACTCAACATAATTCCACTACTAACAGCGTGACTTCTCCCATGTCCTCAAGAACTAAACGAACTACTCACGAGACATCATATGGATCATGATCAGAGGTGATATAATGATGGATAGCGATCTGAACATATACTTTAATTCACCGATAAAACTCAATAGCATCAACCACAAGGAGTAATTAACACCGGGAGAGTTTCCCCTATGAACTAAACAAAGTATAGCCCTAGATGTTACAGCGGAACGAGATGGTGCAGCGGTGATGGTGGTGATGGCGGTGGAGATGATGATGATGATGATGATCCCGATGAAGTCCAGCACGATGACGATGAGGATGGCGATGATCTCCCTCCTCCGGGAGGGAATTTCCCCGGCAGATTTCTCCCTGCCGGAGAGCTTTTTCTCTCTCTGTTGTTTCCGCCTCGTGGAGGCGGCGGAATATTTTCTCTCTGACTCCCCGTGTCTTAGGGTTTCTGGGGGATGAAGTACGCGAAGGGGGAGCGCCTGAGGTGGGCCAGGGGCACCACACCTGGCTAGGGCGCGGTCAAGGTGGGCCCCGCGCCCAGGGGTGGTGTGGGCCCCTCCTGGCCCATCTCAGCCTCCCCTTTTGGCTTAGTCCATCTTCTGATAAAATAGGAACATCTGTCTTCTCGGAAATATTTTTAGTGCTCCAGAAATATAGTGCCTTGACGATGCTTTTTCCAGCTGAAATCTGACTCCGGCAGTTAATTATCCAATGATCATCAAACATGAAAAATAAGACAAAATAACATAAGTAACTCCTCCTAATATGAAATATATCATTGAATAACAGTAAATTATGCTATAAAATAGTGATGCAAAATGGACGTATCAGCGTGCTAGCTGCGCGTGGTCTGCGCCGGCAAGGGTTTGGCGTCGGACTAGCAGAACCGCGCCCATATTGCCCACCACCTGCAGCCACACCACCTCGCCGCCCGTGGCCGACGCCTGCGCGGCGGAAGTGCTCGCCGAGGGCCCAGCAGGACTGCAGGAGCCCACGCCCAGGACGGAGCTGGAACCAGAGCGTCGTTGCACACAACGTGTTCGACAAAGTGTCTGCTATTTTTTTTTCCCCACATGTGCACTGACAACGGGTCCCACCTGCCAGAAATCCTGTTAGAACGCTAACCACGGGTGATCAGTGCTCCGCATCACGACCTAGCCTCAATAGTGGTATTTAGGTGTCACAAAGACCTAAGGTGGTGGTTCATCGTCGTCTTGTGCGCAATTGTGGTGGTTTTTTGTCATTTTCTCTGATTATGGCAACCCTTGCTAGAATTTGTCCCTGTCGGCTTACAAGTCGAGTCCTAGTCAGATCAAACTAACATGGATATTTTGGACATGTACATTTCCTTCCCTTCACTCAAATTCCATTGTCCACCGTTGTATCGCACTTGGACTCCCTATGGAGGGCCCAACCCACTCTATGTCCATGGGTCGACATTCGTCCTTCCTGTGGTACATGATGTTCCATGTACTCGTCAACCGGGAACCAATATGATTATTCTATTTGGTTTTATAAGTATTTTGCACATACAAAATTGGGAGAGTTGTTTTTTGGACATAAATAGAAGGAATGCCTTAAATTTGTTTAATTATCAATTTACAATGTGTCAAGCATTCACCAAATACTTATATGTGTAACATGCGGAGACCAGAGTATTCTTCCGCATAGACATAACGATTTTGTACGAGATGTATTATACATTTCTCGGTGTAGACATAACGATTTTGTAAAGTATTGGTTGAATAGTAATAACATGAGAAAAATAATAAAAAACCATAACAGATAGAATATATATAAAATAAAAATAGCTTTGATTAACTATAGATTAAGTACATCCCTCCAACATCTAAGCTCGCTAGGAATAGAGCTCCCTAGTTGCTCCACGTGGCAGGATTTCATTGGTTCCAGCTCATTTATGTTTACCTTTTTTTGCGAAAAGGCCCTAAATTTATTAGAAGAGACAGTTGTGAAAGGACAAGGATGTCGCCTAGAGGGGGGGGGGGGGGGGGGGTGAATAGGCGATTTAAAACTTTTCCGGTTTCGACTTGATAATTGCGGAATAAAACTAGGTGTTTAAATTAACAATCCAACAACCTAAATATACTAGGCTCACCTATGTGCGCCAACAACTTATGCTAAGCAAGACAAGCAACAAAGTGATAGCAAGATAAAATACTTCAAGCACGAAAGCTATCACAATGTAAATTGCATAAGTAAAGAGCTCGGGTATAGAAATAACCGAGGCACGCGGAGACGATGATGTATTCCCGAGTTCCTCCTTTTTAGGGGAGTACGTCTCGTTGGAGGGGTGTGAGTTTCAAACTCAAACGCCACAAATAGCCTCACCCTATTCTCCGATGAACCTTGCCCAAAAGCTCGGTTCACCTTCCACTATTGATTTCCCTTTTGGGCGGAAATCGAGTCCCTTACAACAATCTTGATGCACAACCCACAAGGGAAATCAATAGTGGAAGGTGAACCCTAGACGCCCGGATATTCTGGTCTGAATTTGACCCGGAATATCCGGTCTGCTGAAAACTGACAGAAACAGCAATATGAAAATTGCGATATCTTTTTCATCCGGACTCCGATTTCGATGATCTTGGGCTCGTTGGAATCACAACGAAGAGTTCTTCAAGATCATGTAGAGAAACATCATAGTCCATCATGTGAGAAGGAAGCCAAATGTAGAAAGGTAAAACCTCTCTATAAAAAGATGAACTGGCAAAACCTACAACATAAAAAATGCAACAAGGTATGCATATGAAATCCGTTTTTGATGAACTAGAGATTGGTATGGAGATGAACACAAGCTCTACATTCTCACATGGATAAAAGCCAAATAAGAACCAAGAAATATGATATGCCAAGTATGTAAAGGTTTGAGCTCTCCACAAAGATGCGATCAAGTTACTCACTTGTGAGCCCCTCTTGATTGTACGCCGTCTATCCTATAACCCGGTCTCCCACTAACAACATGAGACCGGTAAAATAGAAACCCTATCAAGATCATATCTTTTCCTTGTGCATTCCACTTGAGCTAGATGATGACGATCTTGATCTCTTCAAGTGGACCACCTTTCTTGATTACGCTTTGCTTGGTGAAGACTCACATGTCGCTCCCCCATACACCAATATGGGAGAGCCTCTATAAGGCACATCTTCACTTGACCAATATCTCCAAATGGGTGACAAGTTTCAAGCATAGGATTTCTTCGAGATGCTTCTCTTGAACTTGCACTTCAACTTCTTCTCTTAATATATATGATGACTTGGATATTGCTTTGGTCATCACTTTATCTTCTTCTTTCAATCTTGATACCAACACATGGTGTTCAAGCATTGTCAATGGACAAGCCCTACAAGGATAGCTCAATGCAACCATTAGTCCATAGAGATTGTCATTAATTACCAAAACCACACATGATGGCTCATGCACTTTTAAGTTGTCAGTTGGTACAAGCACTCCAAAAAAACCAAACCACTACCATCACCGACAGGAGGAGAGAACGCGTCATCGCTGCCGCACCCCTCTCGGACCGGCGAAACCTGGATTCGATCTATGGCTTGATTTGCGCACGGGAAGTCGTCTCGTTTGCTCTTCTGAGCCGCACGACGAAGATGCAGAAGACTCGATTGGGCACTGAATTCGTAGCTCCACCAACTCTGACCAATTCGGCCGAAAATACACACCACTGCTCTAGGGCACCACGGATCAGGAGGAATTCAGACTCGAGGGATGCCGTCGCTGTTCTCCGGCGTGCGCCCACCATCTCCTCCCGTCCGTAGCTCTGGCCGGTGAGCCGCCAGAGCGGCCCTCCTCTCCTCGTGTTACTCACCATGCCTCCTCCTTCACTGCATGCACACACACGAGCGACGCACACCAGCTCTGCTTCCGGCCGCACCTCGAGTAGCCCTGCCTCACACATAGCCGCCGGGCTCGCCTCATTTAGAGATTAACAAATCCACAATTGTTACTTTTCGATTATATGGTTATACGGCAATGCTAGACCAATACGTACAATATTTGTTTAAGATGACTACGGATTTATATCTGATCTTGCATGATCCACAACTTTTAATTCAGACCAATACATAATGTATTTATCACCGCAATAATACTCTCAGGCGCAGCAAAGCGCGCCAACCCCTTCTAATATCATGTATTCTTTTGAGATTTCATCACGATGATCACCGTTATTGGTTTCTCCCACTGTCCCAAATAGGTGGCTTATAGACTAAGTAAAGAATTCAATGTTTTCCAAGTTTGACCAAGTATATATATAAAATGAATATTTGCAATACCAAGTCAATATCAGTATATCCAACATAAGATATATTTTCATAATATACGTATTTAATATTATGTTTGTTTATATTTTTCTATTTTCATTATGCCACCTATTTTGGGTCAGAGGGAGTAAAAAGAATAAAAAATATTGACTTGGTTTAAAACTAATGTAGAAAAAGTAGAAAGAAAGAATAACTCTCCTCATTTACAATTGGGCTTTATGGTGATATTAATTACTCTCTCACGGCTAAGTATTCCGTTCATCCTAATTTGGTAGGCCAACATGTTTTTATATATATAACTTTGATTAAAAATAGTAAAATAAAATGTGAGTAAAATCTCTCACATGTACATCCAAAATATTGAGATGATCCAAAAATAGATGACTCGTATCTACTCAATCCGTCCCAAAACATAAGGCAGTCTTTATTTTGCATGGTCTTTGATGCATAAGTTTGACTACTTATACATACCAAATTATAATGGATTAGGAATGTATAAATGTTATTTTCATTTCCCTTGCAAAATTATTTTATTTCATTATGAGTGTACCAGTTTGTTGGAATATTATAAATACAAATCATAGTCAAAATTGTAATTTGTTGACCAATGAAAATAAAGGACGCCTTATATTTTGGGACGGATGTAGTACTTAACAGTGTACGCATGTGGTTTTACTTGACCGTCGATGAAATCATCAATTTTCTACACACTCAAACTCTTTGTTCTAATCAAATGAGCAATGTGGGAAATCATTTGTACCGGCAATGATATGAATTGGCATCCACGTTTTCCACATCAAATTGCCACCATTTTTGTTGCCAAGAAGATAAGAGCATGGTAGCTAGGTAAAGGTGGGTAGGTGAAGCTATAGCTAGCAATTCTTGTGGGTAGAGGTCCATGTTAAGTCCCATTCTCCCAATTAACAGCTCTTCCTCCCCACTCTTCCGGTCTTCCCCCACCCGAAGTCACACGCCTTCTTAATAAGTTGTAAAAAAAACAATCACACGCCTCCTTTAGACAGCTGATCTCCCTCGGAACAACCGTGGCTCGTGGGGGGCCTCTCCCCCTTCATTCTAGCCCTTCTCCTTTGGGAGCTACCCCTCCATGGCTCCATATATACTCTCTCCCTCCTGTTTTCTCCTACCCCTTCCATCCACACCCACGCTCCAAAAGGCGAGAAAAAGTAAGAGAAAAGATAGGATGATGAGAGAGAGGCAGGTATAGTAGGATCAGGAAGTTGAGAGAGAGAGATGGAGAAAAGCTGGCTAGAGAGGGAGCCTTTTTGGTTTTGAGGGGAATGTTGTCTGGCTCGGGGTTCTCTTTCTTTCTTCCTCTCTATCTTCCTCACCCCAATCTCTCTCTTCAGGTTAGATCGAGATGAAGATCGATCCAAGAAGATGAGTTATGGAGTTGGGGAAGAAGAGAGTAGACGTGTGTAGATCTCGGACCAGGCTTCATTCCCCCCAAATACAAGGGCTCCCGGCCACCACGATCTTCTGCCCGTATCAGGATTCAGATTAGTCCGCCCAAATCTCAGCCGGGTGAAGGGATTAACTGATTTCTGATAAGTACTCTTGATCAGGTTATGTATCTTCACCTATCTCTACTTTTTTTTCCTGTTTGTTCGGGTGGTGGATCTTGTTGGGATGGCATGCGTATAAACTGCATGAGATGCAGATTGGTGTAATCATGAGAGAGCATGACTGCATGGTTGCGCATGCACTTGCACACTTCTCACAGCTTCCCCTCATTGGGGATCTCTCCTTCCTCTCTTTCCCTTTGCAATTATTAGCCTGTGATGAGAGAAAAGTTGTCATCATTATTTCTTCCATCACACCCTTTTCCTTGGTTTCCATGCATGTCTGAAACTCTTTCCATGTCTGATGTTTCCATGTTCTTAACTTCATCCTACACCCCCATAATTGTCTTTGTATGTTGTCTAATTCGGTCTTCAAGTTTTTACATACATGTATCATGTATGTGTGCTCCCTCTGTTATAATAGGCTGATTTTCTCAGCAGAAAACCATTAGACCCGCTCACTTTGTTGCTATGTGACTATGTGGAGTAGATCTAGAACAACTGTACTGATTAGAACAGACACACTCTCTAATTAGTTTATTTTTTTTCAAGACGTTTAACATAGTCATGGCATTGGTTAGATTCGATTTTATGTGAATGATTAATTCCTACAATTTCATTCCGTTTCTTAGTTTTATACGAGTCGTTTTGGAAACTGGTTCAATTCCAGGAAAAAAAAAGAATTAAACTGGTTCAAGTCCAGGAAAGGTGAATTTTACAAAAATGGTAGTAGCAGGCACAAATGAATCAATCAAGACAATGTTTAGTTGGCCGTTTGTTTAGTCTCGTCCTGGGTAATATAATTCCAGCAAAAGAAGTTCACGGGAGCTTTACTCTGTTATGCAACATTTATATCCTTGATGTGTTCCCTACAAAATAAAACTTAAGATTCAGAGAATTGGTCCAGCAATTATTTCACTAGGCAATGAAATGCAGGCAGTGGTACTGGAGTACTCCAGAAAAGGTACTCTGATTGATTTCTTTGGAAACCCGTATTGATTGGCCCATATGCATGTCAGAACTCACCCAGAAATGTACGTGGAATAGTTAAAAGTATTCAAGTCTTCTGTTTTGGCACACCAATGCATGCATTGATTTTGGTGCAGGCTTGTTGTTATGTAATCAGCTAGTAGCTCTGAGTTTATTTGCTGTTTCAAGCCATGAACTCTAGCTGAGGTTGGGAAGTGTACTATTCCTACTATTTTTTGTGTCGAGATGCTCATACCTTGATCTGCTGGTGCATATTACACAGAATGGTGTTTCCAATGCACCCAGATTCCAACATATTCTCTTGTACTTTAGCTTATTATGTGTGTTACTCCTAGTTAACTACCCCCTTAATCTCTTCTCCGGGTCCTCTCGGTCTATTATCTTCAGGGAAAGGAGTAACAGTTTCACTGGATCGTTTCTTAGTTTCTTCCGATTCCTATCGGATTGTGTTGCATGTAATTAGCTCGAACCAATGTGTACTGTGTAAGTGTGTATGATGTTCTACACTTGTGAAGAAAAAACCCATCTCGTGTCTTGGAAGACATAGTCTGAACCTAATAGACCGAGAGGACCCGGAGAGGCTAAGAGCACTGTTTAGCGCATTTTTTGTTGAATTATTTTTCGTATAGAAACTTTGTAGTGTTCGACTTACTAGGTTCTTTGGTTTGTAGGAATGTATTTCTATAATAATTTGACAGAGTTCCAAAGAGTTTCCTCTTATTTTCATTAGAAAAACTATGGCATACACCTAAACCCTTAGTGAAGTTAGCATCGCAATCATATGTGTTTCCTTTCTGCATTTTTAGAAACCTGGGAACAAAAGAGGTTCTTAGGCTGCATTACATATACTTCTTTCAACATTTGATATGTGTTTGTAGAATACTGCGAGTAGTATGTAAACATACTAGTGACATACATAGTACTGTAGCAGTACTAGGTTGCACCAAACGCAAATATGAAAGCGGTATAGAAATTAGCCAAATGTTGATTCAGTCTCTCAACAAGGATGTGAGAGAATGTATCCCCCCAAAAAAAGAACATCCGAAAGAATATGCATAGGACTGGTACTAGTGGCTAATTAAGTCACTTAGATGATGGCAGTACCTAGCTCCACATTTTCACCTAAAAAGCAGACGGTGCTTGTAACCTAAAAACTCTTCTTCTTGATTAATGAAATAGGCAAAGCTTTTGCCGTGTTTAAAAAAAAAACCCATCTCGTATCAAACTATACAAATCTCCTTGTTTCTTACCACCTTTCTTTCTTTTAAGGCATTTTTACTCTTATGGAAAGTCATCTAATGTTATTTTTTATTACGTTGTAAAAAATTTATCGACAATGTACATATAATCTGAAAATTACATTTTTTAATGTATTTAATGATATTGATTTGACATTGTAGTAGATGCATGCCTAATTTACTCAATATTGACATTATTTGATTTTAAACAAAATCTATACAACCAGCAGGGACATTGACTGGTCAAAATCAGGTTGCAGACAAAGGGACGTACGTCTGCTGGTAGGCCAGCCCCTCCGGCCCATGTCCAGAGCCCCGACAGCTCAACCTTTATTTTTCTGCTCTATTCTGAAGTCTGAAGACAGGAAACGTGCAGGTACACGTAGACTTGACGCTCAGCAGCAGCACTGAACGTACGAGCTGTACATGCATGAGCGAGCAACAAGACTTGGGGCTTCTTTGGATTGTTGGATTTCAAAAACGTAGGAATAAGAAAAACGCAAGATTGAGATGTCATGTGAAGTGGATTCCCACAGGATTGTGAAACGCAGGAATTTGTAGCAGCTGCCTTTGGATGGTGCACATGAATTGAACACAGGAATTTTGAAGGATTGATGAGAGAGAGTAGAGAGAGATAGAGTGAAACCGCATTGGACTTCGCGTAGGAAAATTAAAATGAGGTTTGAGTTCATGTTGAGAATCCTATGGAATGGGGGGCATAGGAATAGATTTTATAGGAATTTGATGGCCCCAATCCTTTGATCCAAAGGGCTTCCAAAGGAAAAAAAATCCATAGGATTCAAACCCTCCAAAATTCTTACAAAAATCCTGCAATCCAAAGAGGGCCTTGGAGTATTTTTTATCTCATGTACGTGGATGATGCGTCGTGCTCATGGCTTCATGCATGCATTGATGCGGCGGCTGGGTACATGCAGCATGCATAAACACGCAGCGGCGGCCCATGAATCGTAGGATCGTTTGGAGAATCTAGGTAGCTTGCTCGGCCACCGAGGGAGCAGTGTCTTGACGTGAGTGTTCGTGCAGGGAACGGGCGCGCCAGAGAGGAAGAAGAAAGCCAGGGCAGCTTCCATATCCATGCATTGCTGCGGGATCTGGGCCTTTCATTTCATTCAAGAGTCAACAGTGCGTGGCTCGATCGCTGGCTAGCTGTTGCGTCTGCCTTTTGTTCGAAATTATTCAATTCCCTGCGCCAGGCTTGCTCTGTGTACAGTGGAAGTAAGGAATAGGGAATGCAGGGATCAACATTATAAAGTAAGCATTCGATCTTGGCTGACGATAACTGATAAGTGTGGGAGCATGTGTTTTGTGATATAAACCATGGGCTCTTTGTTACTCATACTTTGTAAGAAAGGGGCAAGGAAAATCAGGCAGGTGGTGCCATCGCACTGGCACGTACGTATGCATGCTCGCTGACCCAAGCAGTTATAGCCTAGCCACACTTCTTGTTACTAGTGAACATTACCTGATAATTGATGATTCAGAAAGAAATGTACCTCAGTCCACAACTCTGATTACCGATGAAAGCTGAATGGAAAGCATATTGCGGATCTTCAACGGGATGTATCTTTTGTTTTAGCAAGTTCGGGTCCCTTTGTTTTTTGATACTCCCTTCGATCCGGATTAAGTGTCACCGGAAAAGACCGATCACGTACAACCGAACAGTGCTAGTAACGACATTTTTTTTTGGATCGGAGGTAGTATTTTTTTTTAACACACCCCTGCTTTTTTTTGAGTATAGCGTTCCTTTATTAAACATCAAACAAATTAACATCAAGGCCGATAGGCGACTCCCCTAGCCACAGGCGGCGTCTAGGGTCATCTGACACAACGCTCCTAGCAAGTGCATGTGCCTCTTTATTAGAACTTCTACGCTCATGGCAGAAGATCACCTCCTCGAAATCATTCCTTGCTGCTAAGATCTCGTGAACAATGTGAGCGTAAGCTCCCATTGTGCCTTGCTCCAAGCTGTTTATCACGGTCAGACAATCACTTGCGACTCTGATTTTGCGAGCGTTGATGTCCATTGCCAGAGCACAAGACTCGCGGCACGCGAGAGCTTCTAGGGTTTCTGCTTCAGACCGCCCCGGGAAAACAAGCGTCGAAGCTCCTACAAAGACTCCCCACTCGTCTCTTGCAACAGCCGCCACGGATCCACACCCTGTGTTCTTCCCCACAGCTGCGTCAACATTGATCTTGATCCTCCCACCCGGCGGAGGGATCCATGCCTGCGCGTTTGAAGACACAGATGTAGCAGGACCCGGAGCCTTTGGGGCATTGACTCGTCCTAGATCCCCAATGAAGTTCTCCACAAAATGATGAACTGTCAGCGGGCTCTGGAAAATCTGTTCGTGTATCGCTTTTCTCCGTGCGTGCCAGATTGCCCATAGCGTCACAAAGACCTTCACCTGATCATCGTGCTTAAGGGTAGTCATGAGCATAGCTAGCCACACCCTGGCATCGCCTTCATCCGAACAACAAAGATGCTCGACAACGTCTTCCTCCACTAGTGCCCATGCACTCCGTGACATCGAGCAGTCAAGCAACGCATGGCGCCAGGAGTCGTGTGCCCCCACAAAGCTGGCAGCGTTCATCCTCTGCCATCCGTCTATGGTGACACACCGTGTTTGTGGGGAGCGTTTTCCTGGCCAGTCTCCACAGGAACACACGAACCTTCGAGGGAAACTGTGTATGCCATAGCGTGCTCCACTCCTTGGCTGTCCTTCCTGCGTCCGAGCTCGTCGCAGTGCTGCCAAGCCACGCCTCCCTCCTGTCCCTTGTGCTGATTAGCATCTTATATGCTGACCTGACAGAGAACATCCCTCGCCGGTCATAGTGCCATGCCCAGAAGTCCTCAAACCTTCTGGTACAAATAGGAATTTCCTTTATGATGTCGACATCCATCGGCAAGAAACATTGTCTGAGTTTCTGTTCGTTCCAGGTCGCGGTAGTACCATCGATGAAATCCACAACCTTGCATGGGGGATCATCTACGAGGCACGCCAGCGGCCGCGTCGTACCATCCCTCGGGATCCAGGGCTCGTTGCAGGGTCAGTGTGCTCCCCAGTGCCTATTCTTTTGATAAGCCCCTGCTTTAGAACCTGTACCCCCTCGTGTACAGCTCTCCATACCTGCGACGGGTGCGTCCCAAGTTCAGACTTCAGCAGATCCGAAGCAGGAAAGTACAGCGCCTTCAGAACCCGAGCACTCAAAGAAGTCGGGTTTTGCAGCAGTCGCCAACCTTGCCAAGCTAGAAGCCTAAGATTGAAGATCTCCATGTCATGAAAGCCCAAGCCTCCCATTTGCTTCGGCTTGCACATATCCTTCCAGGAAACCCTACACACCCCTGTTTGGATAGCCTGTTAGAGAGACTACAAAAAACTGAGCCCAGTTAACATTCCACCCCATTCAGGGCATTTCTCGAATAGAATGCCGTATCAGCCCATTCAGGCCTCCGCAAACATCGGCTCCTCCTCAGCCCACCAACAAGGCGATGGCCCAATCGTCGCCGTGATGCAACGACACGAGATGGCTCTTCACTCCGGCACGCCGTATCTCCACCATCCGCCCCGCCGCTTCCCGACGACGTCCCCGTCGCAGAATCACAGGCGGGAAGATAAATTTGCCGAGGAAAGCTCCACGTATGCATTGAACCGATCGATCGATCATTGGTTTCGATCGGGCCTCTTCAGTGCAGCAAGGTTCAGAATTCTCATCTGCACTGCACTCCTGCTCAATTCACTAATTTCATTCAGCACATTATCTCCGCACCACAAATTACAGAATCGAACCACAGTCTTGTCTAAATTTGTTCATCAGTCCATTTTGCAGCATATCTCTATTTCGAAACAAAAAAATCTAATAGTTCAGGATAAACAGCGTCGTACACTGTTTACTGTCCCCGTAAAATCTAGTATCACCCAAAGTGCATTTGGTGGTGCTGCCGGCGTTTGCTCTGCTCTGTATCCTCTGCGTATGTATGTTTCTTCTTGGCTTCTGTATGGTGTACTCTGTACGTCGTACAACCTTTGAATGTACGCAGGAAATTTCAAAAAAAAAAAAAATCCAGTAGTTGGGGGAAGAAAGAAGCGCACCGGTGAAATATGCAAACTATTTGGGTTTTGATTTATTTTACCAAAACAATAGATGCAAAAAGATGGCAATAGACCGTATCACTTGTACTGTGACGAAACAATTAAACACCAACTCAAGACACCTAAAATAACATTTTTCTTTGTAGGTGTTACGCATACTAACCTATGACCCAAAGCGCCTGCAATCGTTCGTCTTTAGCAACAAACGATCTTCCCCAGATGAAACGGAACCACGAGAGATCGAAGAAAGTCGCAAGCTTCCTTCGACACGGTTGCAGCACTTTTTGGTATCACGAATTATGGGCTAAATTCGTTCGATCATCTGCAGTCCTGCTCGATTCACTACATTTCATTCTGCATATCATCTCTGAACCACAAATTTCAAAAAATCGAATCACAGGCTTGTCTAAATTTGTTCATCACTCCATTTTGCAGAATCTCTCATTAGCAAAAAAATCTAATAGCTCGGTATACACAGCTACTTTGCCGGACAGGCGCCGTTGGGCGCGCCGGCAACGGTTGCCGCCTATTGGGAGCGTCGCGCCCCACCGGTCGCTCCCAAAAGGTTTTTCAGGCAAAAAAAAAGAGAGACTTGAATATGGACGAACCGGCGATATTTCATTGAATTTGAAGGACATTTAACAAACTTAAACGAAATTTGACAAACAAAATTTAACAATCTTAAACGGAATTTAACTAAATTTAAACTATGCCCTAAACCCTAGATCTAGCGGCGGCGGAGGGAGGCACTCGAGAAGGAAGCTAGTCCCGACGACGATGATCTCCGGCTCGTGAGGAGAAAGTTTCATCTGCGTCGCCGTCGCTGAGGCTTCTGGTTTCGCCCGCGGCGGCTCCGGCCTTGAGGAACGTCTCCATTCCTTCCCACTCCGGATCACCGTCGCCGCCGCCGTCGCCGAGCGTGGTGGGGTTTCTTCTAGCGGCAGCGCAGGGAAGCCTCGATGGCCGTCTGCATTCCCTCCCACTCCGGCTCATTCCGGCGGTGGCTCGTGCATGCCTCGGGGGAGGAAGAAGGAGCCACGGCGCGCCTCGTGCTCCGTGTCGATCACGGCGTCCCAGTATGGCGCCGAAAAGGAGTAGAAGGGGTCCGCGCGCTGCTCAAACGGCAGGTCCCTCCACTGCCGCTGGATGTACTCGAGGCGGGGCCTGCCGCTCAGCGTCGGCGCCACCGGCACCTTGACGACGTTGAGCACCCACCCCGGTGGGAGCACAAAGCCGTCTGGCACCGGTATGTTGTGCCGGCGGTAGACCTCCACCTCCTCCTCCGACAGCGTCGGCGCAGGGAGCACGACGCGGGAAGAGCTGCCCGCGCCTGGTTGTGGTGCTCGGGACGAACTGCCCAGCTCGGGGCGGCGGTGCGGCTTGAAGAGGTCCGCCTCGCGCTGCGCTGCGAGGCGGCGCGCCTGGGACACGTTCCACTCCTCCTCCTCGCGACGCATCTCGTGGGCGAACGCCTGGTTCATCATCCGGTTCTCCTAGAGGAGGCGTTGCTGCTCGAGGTGCTCCTGGCGGCGCTCGGGTGCCATGGCGGTTCTGGCGGCGCTGGAGCGCTCGCTCCGCGGCCATCTCCTGGCGACGGATGCCCTCGTGGGCGCTCTGCTCCGGTCGCGGCTTGCGGCTGCCTGGCATGGTGGCTAGGGTTTCTATGGGAGATGCGAGTTTGAGAAGTGTTGTGTGGAGAGGAGAGACACGCCGGGCGCCGTTTTAAAGCCGGCGGGGAGCGGAGGAGGCCGGTCGCCGCATTAACGCCGCCCACCGGGCACCGGTACGTCTGCCACGCGCATTGACGCTGACGACGCGTGCGCGCCACCGCTTGACCTTCCAGTGCTGCGCTCGACGCGTCGCGTCGTCTGCGCTCGCCAGGGGAACCGCTGCGTCATTAAAACGGGCATATCTGCCACAATAAATCCGCTGGCCAGCCGTTGTGCGGCTGACGCATCGTCCCCACCCGTCAGAATTGGACTAGGCGCACGTTGCCGCGGTTGCCGGCACGCCCGGTTGCGTCCCTAGAACCTGGACGCGAAGCGGGGTTGTCGGACGCTCTATTGAGACGTACCGGCAACTTTTGATCTATTGGGCGCGCCGCTGGGGGACGATTTCGTGCCGGCGCGCCAAAACGCCTATTGGGAGCGGAGTTGGGCGCGCCGGTGGAGATGCTCTTACTGTCCCTGTAAAATCTATCACCCAAAGTGCATTTTCAGACTGTCACAAGCATACTGTCCTGTAAAATCTACCACCCAAAGCGCCTGCAATCATTCTGCTTAGCAACAAACGATCTTCCCCAGATAAACCGAACCACGAGAGATCAAAAAAGCCACGAGCTCGGATCGACACGGTTGCCGCACCTTTTGTTATCACGAATTATGGGCTAAGGATCAGTGGAGTAACGAGTTGTCGTTGTTGTTGAGAGCTAAGCTTTGCCTTGGCAGCCATGATGCATGGATGCAGGTGCAGTTGCTCTGTCTACAACTACAACTAGCACAGTAGCACCGGGGCAGATGGATGGCTGGGACTCGGGGCTTTTGCTTTCTCAGCTGCAATTATTCTCAAAGCGCGAAATTAAAGGCAGAAATGGATGGCCGGCCGGGTCTCGTTCCATGCTTAGTCTTTCTCATTATCGGCTTGATCTTTTTTTTTCATTTTTTGCGATGAGATCTTCTATTTATTTGTTATCTCATCATAACCTGGATCTCTTTCTTCAATCCTTTTCAAATTAAGCCAAAGGATTTCGCCCCGCTTTTAGCACATGGATATTGCATTTTATAGCTAGCTCGGAAACAAAGCTATGGGGCCCATGAATTGAATTTTTTTGCATCTTCAACAAAACTCCATCCGTTCTATAATAGATGTCACCGCTAAAAAAATAGACGATGTTTTAAAGATTCGAAAATTATATTATGAGTTTAAAAAAATCTGAAAAAAATTCCGATCCAACCAATGATATATCCCACAAAACTGTAAACTATCAACCACTACTAGGAAATAGGCTATCTGTGGCGCACCCAAAAAATTAAATTATTTTTCTGTGGCGCATCCGGGCGTGCGCCACAGAAATCCCACGATTCTGTGGCGCACCCTCCACCATGCGTCACAGAAATATTTCTGTGGCGCACCCACCACCATGCGCCACAGATTTTTTTTTTTGAATTTCAAAAAAAAGGGCGGCCAGATCTAGATCTAGATCTAGTCGCCGGAATTTCGTCGGAGCTCGTCGGAGGCCGTGTTGCCGTGGGTGGAGGAGGGGGTCGCCGGAGGTGGGTGGGTGGAGGATGGGGGTCGCCGGAGATGGTGGAGGAGGAGAAGAATGTCGCCGGAGGAGGTCGCCGAAGGTCTCGCCGGAGGAGGCCGCCGGGGTGGAGGAGGAGGTCGCCGAAGGTCGCCGGAGGTGGAGGTGGAGTTGGAGGTGGAGGAGGAGGAGGTCGCCGGGGTGGTGGAGGAGGTCGCCGGAGGTGGAGGTGGAGGAGGAGGAGAGAAGAAGTGGAGGAGAGGAGAGGAGAGGAGAAGGAGGAGGGAGGAGAAGGGGAGATGAGAAGTGGAGGAGAAGGGGAGAGGAGAAGTGGAGGAGAGGAGAAGTGGAGGAGAAGTGGAGGAGAGAAGCAGAGAAGGGGAAAAGAGAGGGAGAAGGGGGTGCCGGCGGGATTCAAATTCGAATCCTGCCCAACAATTCTGTGGCGCATATGTGGATATGCGCCACAGAATTGTCTTTTCTATTTTTTTGAATTTTTTTGATTTTGTAGAAAAAAAATCTTCTTTTTGAAATAACTTTTTTTTTCCTTTTGGAATTTCCGGAATCTGAGAAAAGTTCACCGGGTAAACCCTGGTGAAATCGAGCTCCAATTTTTCTCTAGTTGACTCTTTCTGGCGCACCTAGCCCCATGCGCCACAGAAAGGGCACCCACCCAATCATTGGTGGCGGGGCCCACCATATTTCTGTGGCGCATGGGTCTAGATGCGCCATAGAATTTCTGTGGCGCATGGGTCATTTCTGTGGCGCATCTAGACCCATGCGCCACAGAAATATGTCTTTCTGTGGCGCATGTGGTTTCCGTGCGCCACATAATTCCAAATTTTCTATGGCGCATGCAAAACAATGCGCCACAGAAATGGCTATTTGGTGCGCCGCAAAAAGTGATTCTATCTATAGCTAGTTTCCT
This sequence comes from Poa pratensis, assembly GCA_947311845.1. Lineage (NCBI taxonomy): Eukaryota > Viridiplantae > Streptophyta > Magnoliopsida > Poales > Poaceae > Poa > Poa pratensis. The sequence goes on along the minus strand of CAMZMU010000070.1, from coordinate 19,243,266 downwards.
AGTAGTGAACTTCAAATACACAAAAATGACAAAACTGTGGATATGGGTATGCATATTTTCAACTATATAAATTTATCAGATTTGTTATTTTTGTGTAGGATAGAGCACTGGAGCTCAGGAGCCAAAGGCACTTTTCCGACAATGTTTCTTTTATTCTGTATAAATTAATTAAATATTCAACTTTAACCATTACTTTTGGTATGAATATGTAAGTAAAATATTACAAATAGTAGTTTGTATTGTGATACTATCTTAGTGTTTTTCATGTCAAATCCAATGGTACCACAGAAGGAGAAAAACTTGACACCGCTTCTCCTCCGACTCTTCTTACCCCAGAAAAAACACAATGTACTTTCTGCCTTATTAATCTTTTGTTTTCCCAGCTGTAGTTATTCTCAAAGCGCGAGAGTAAAGGCAAAAATGGATGGCCGAGTCTCGTTCCATGCTTAGTCTTTCTCATTATCGGCTCGATCTTTTATCTCTTTCTTCAATCTTTTTCAAATTATGGCGAAGGATTTCGCCCCGCGTTTAGCGCATGGATATTGGATTTTGTAGCTACCATAGGTACACAGATACGGGACTCATCCATGGTAATTTTTGCATCTTCAACATACTCCATCCATTCTAATATAGATGCCGCCGCTACAAAAATAGACGATATTTCTTTTATTTGTATATTTTAATATTCTAATTTAACCATTACTAACGATTACTTTTGGTATGAATATGTAAGTAAAAGATTACACTAGTTTGTATTATGATACTATTTTAGTGTTTTCCATGTCAAATCCAATGGTACCACGGAAGGAGAAAAACTTGACACCGGTTCGCGTCCGACTCTTCTTACCCAGCAAAAACACAATTTACTTTCTGCCTTATTAAGATGTATGGAAGAGAGAGAACATTCCCGGTCTCTGCTTTTTTGTGTTTTCTATGGGTTGACAAATTTAGCAGCAAAGGAACGAGGTGGGAGTTGACAATTGATTCTTCACATCATAATCGTAATTACAGTACAGCTCCAAGGACGTCTCTATCCTTGAGAGAATATTTTCTTTTGATACCAGTAATCATTTTCCTTCGTAATAATGGAGGAGCATGCATTAATTAGGAGGAGGTGTTGGATGTTTGACTGGCACAACGACGACCTGCACCAACAAAAACCTGAGCCGCTGCTTTGTTCCTTTCTGCGGCTAACTTTGGCTGAATTATTGGAACCAAAGCAAAGCAAAGTGATTGTGGAGTGAGTGACCCCAGACCATACTTGATGGTTTTGGTCTGATTGCCTTGCAGTACAAATCCAGGATTCTAGTTGTCCTTCCAGGTACTGGTTACTCTCCTTTAATAATTCAGTGCGCCGGGCCAGTCCAGGAGACAATTCAGTTTAGCCAACCTAAATTAATTGTAGCGTACAACAAATGAGTAAGATTTTTGTCTGGGAATTGATTCATGGGTAACCAAGATTTGTGTATACGACGACAAACTTCTAATTTGCCCCGAATTCTATTTTAATGACAATGCTTTAACACTTTTGGTATTTGTCTCCGCAAGGAAAAAAGAAAAGACGATTACCTGAGGTTGCTCAATATGATTGTACTGAGTCCTTATGCAAGAGCGGCGATTTGGTGTTTTAAAAGGAAACGTGAAACTCATAATTTCTAGAAGATCAAAAGGTTCATATTTTTTTCAGATATGGATGTAGATTTTTTTGACATATTTGCAGAAATTTATTTTAAAATACAAAAAATTAAGCTACACAAAAAGGATAAATAGCCCGTGAAACATGTATTAATGAACTTTTATATGTAAACAGTTCACAACTAATACAGTATATTGAAATGGTAATGTTAGCTTTAGTTCTAACCTAAACCACACTGTCAATTTCGTGAAGGAAACACAACTTAAACTAGAAAATAAGGACTAACCGGAATTGGGTGATTTAATCTAGGGTTGCCCATGGAAACATTCGTGGTAGTAGAGGAGGCAGCGCGACATATTCATGGAGAAACCCTAATTATGAAGCGATACTAAAGACAACTTCAATGGCAACGACAGTAACAAGTCCCCCGATTGAATGATTGTCCATGGGCGATGAGGCCTACCTGAAATAGGCCGCTGATGGGATATGTACAACTGCCACACGGATTTCCATGTCTCTAGTACAATTAATAGTTGCTTGTTACCGATCCGGCCGACATCAACCACGGGAAAAGGTGCATGTCTGCTTGCGCTAAATGATCTCACATAAAATGGTTTAACTGTTGCCGTTGAACCCTTCATATCGATAACAGGGTTTAGAGAAGGGCCCTTCTTTGTCGACGAAGAGGGTTTCACCCGTGTTCATAGGATCGCTCTGTACAAGTGATGGATACCGCCTGCTCTGGGCGGATCCAGGATTTAGACATAGGGGGACCAACAATCACGCATCAAAATTGTATATTGTCGTTGACCATAAAAAAATGAAGTCTCACATCATATGCATTCATTTTGCAAGAAAGATACATCCATTTTGCAAGAAAGATACATTTTTGCTAATTTTGAAATTTGCACAGATGAACACAATGACACGTGTTTGAGAAAAATCAATTTAAATGGGATCGACAGTCACATACAAGATCGTGTGAGTTAATATCTTACTGAAAGGTTAGAACTAGATCGTGTGAGTTAATATCTTAGTGAAAGGTTACACCTAGGTTATATCTGAATTTTAAGCATAGAAGGGACGCTTCTTGATGCACGTGAAGTGGAAAATCAACATGTTAATGTTCTTCTCTTCATTTTTATCTAAAATAGTATAGCTGAACAAAACCGAAATATAGATATCTATATCTCATCTAAGCACATGTAATTACTATTATTAAATAATGTGTTAAACATTATCACATCAAATCAGGTTAGTAGTACGTGTATACCTTGAGAGATAATCTGGTGATGCGTAGACTCGACGATTGTATGGGTGGGGCGACCCTCAACGTGGTCGTCGAGGCATCGCTGATAGCCGGAGTATAGAGCGACTACCGGAGTAAAGACACGGAGGAGGAGCCGATAAAGTTGCGCGGCAGAGGTTTTCCGGCGGTGGTTGACGGCGATGCAAGAGCATAGGCGAGCGGCGGCTGCGATAAATCAACTCATTCAGATTGGAAACTGATCGCGTGGAGTGCTCGACCAATCCAGCAGTATCACGTATGGGCAGTTGGGCAGTCTACTTCGTGAGCTTGTTGGGCTTGGCCCATGCGGCAGTAAGACATGCATTCTACTCTAATGGGCGTAAATTAGAGTTACGATTAGCAAAAATCCTACTGGATTAGTATTGGCCCCTGTCGTACTTACTTGGGGGTGGCCGATGGTTGGCAGGGGCCAGGCCCCCGCTCGTAGGGGTGGATATCGAGCCAGCTCGACTCAACTCGACTCAACTCGTAAATACTCGTTAGTTAACGAGCCAACTCAACTCAACTCGTTAACTAAACGAGCGCCAGACCCCAACTTGGCTCGACTCAATAAAAACTCGAGCTGGCTCAGTAAACTCATTAAGCTCGGTAATAAACGTCAACAACAGAAACGTGTATGGCGGGAGTAGTTCATAATATGACATAAACTTAAACATTCAAACATTGCTTAATAAATCATTGCCCATAGCATAAAAATTGACTAGATGATAGAACATAACACTTAGATATGCCCTCCATGGCTATACTGGCTATGCTTGTGCGTAGATCTGGCCTAGATAATGTGGGCATTATAGATCAGAACTTTGTGTTGCATGTTGATGAACGAAAACATTCAATGTACTAGCCCACTAATTAATTGTCTTAGGCATACTACGAGCTACATGAGTTTAACGAGTACTCGTAACTCGACTCACTAAACTCGTTTTCTTAATGAGTTAGAAATGTCAGCTTGGCTCAACTCATTAGTGTCCGAGTTCGAGTCAAGTTGAGCCGAGTTTTCGAGTACTCATTAAGCTCACGAGTTCCGAGTTTTATTTCCAGCCCTACCCGCTCGCCCCCCTGGATCCGCCACTGGACCTAGCGGTGGTCACCGGCGGTATTCACGTCTTCGTCTCCTTAGCACCACCTTTTGTGAGAGTATCCTAGCCTTCAATTCGAGATCACCATATAAAATAGGAGGGATGTTAATTACTCTTCCTTATATTTCACGTTCTCATGAGACATTACCAAAACAAAAACCATTTTGTGTGCTTCCGATCATTGCACGTACTCTGGGAGCGAACTCCCATTTTTTCCGGTTAGTTATAATAGTTACTATAACCGAAGAACAATTTTAAAAAGGTAAATATTTTTAATGTATTTTTGAAAAAAAAACTCTAGAGAGCCCTAGACCTATTTTGCATTTTTCGGTCCATATGCTAGCTAGCTTAGATATCCATGCTAGCCGTTAGACACTGGTATTGAACAACAATAATGGTCAAAAGAGAGATGGATTTTGACTTTCTTATATGTCCCCCATGCACACACGAGTTCATGGCTTCATGCATGCATCTGTAGCTATATGTTTCTTTCTTTCTTTCTAGAACACCATGCATGCATAGCTACTCCATAAAAATGCATCGATATCCATGCTAGCCGGCCTTGGGACATTGATATTCTACAGCAATAATTGGCAAAAGATGATCGAGCCTGCGTCCAAAAGGGAGTGCTTCTCTAGCCTCTATCGGAGTAGAGTAGTAGAGGTGGTTGAAGTGCGCAGAAGGATCAAGCGGCTGGTGTGTTGGCTGAAACACGAGCATCGATCGTCTTGCTTGTGTCGGGACATAACAAACGTACGTGTCTTGTTCTCCCGCGCGTCCTTGATCTTGTCCTCTCTGTTCTCGCGAGATACTCTACTTCAGAGTGGAGATTTCTGACTTCCCGGGGGTTCCGGTGCTCATTTTATTTTCAAAAAAGTATGTTTACAAATTTTCAAAAATCAAAAAAAAAATACTGCATGTTGTTAATTTTTTTCCAGTTTGAAATACTTTATATTCTGAGCTACGCAGAAATGACGAGTGTGTGGATCTCAGTACACACTTTCAAATCTCTAAATATACAAGATTTTGTAATTTTTGTCTAGCCCTAAAGGGTTTCGCATTGAGAATTTACATGCCAGTATGATCCATCTTTGACTACATCTATTTTTTTGCTAGATTTTCTTGAAACTTTTAAATATATTTTTAATCTTTTATTTAAAAATATAGGAAGCACCGGATCTCGGCAGAAAAAGTGGATTTCCAGATTCTTTTTCTCAAAAGAAAATTGTAGTACTACCTTTGCTGCCGCGTAGCGTGTACGTGCATGCGTGTGTATGCATGATGTTCTTTTTTTAGAACATAATCTTGTCTACCTTTTACTTCTTACTTCCATGACAAAATGCTAGTTGCCTTGTGACGCATACGCTTGATTTCCCATCGACGAAGGCCACTATATGCGTTTCTAGAGGAGCAACATTATCCTTTCTTTTCCTTGGGCTAGAAAGATGTTTCAGTTTGCCAGGTTGTCTCTTGCCTGCTCATGCAGGCAGTTCAAAAGGTTGACCTATTTGGGAATCTCCGGAGTATTAAACGTACAAGTAAGTAGGGTTGGAAACACACGTAGCTAGAGAGATGGATAAACCAAACACCCTTGAATCTACATGGTGACGCGCGTACATGCAGACGAGACGAGGCGGTAGAGTTTTTTTTTTTTTTTTTTTTTTTTTGAACAGATAAGACCCCGAAGGGTCTGGGAGCTTCGTTAATAAAGCAGCAAGCAGCATATTACAAAGAGGACCTTAAAAAACTGCAAAATTACAAAGACGCCCTCAAAGTTTGCAAACAGGACCCTAACACTGGAGAAGAGAACACAATCAGGTCCTTCGCCTTCGCTGCCGGTCACCTGAGACCTCAGAGCCTGGGCATCAGCAGCACCACCGGGGAACAAGCCACTTGGGGTGTCGCAGACGGTGACTCCCACGCCGAGGTCGAAGATCCTCCACCTAAGGAGGAAGAAGCATCTCTGGGTAATACGCCAGAGCATGGAGTGGCTCCCTTCGCCATGGATAGCATCGGCCTGAGCTAGCCGACGCTTAGGAACTCCAGAAGTCGTCGAAGCTCCAGTAGTACGCAACTCATTGCGCACCACACGGTCTGTCCAAGCACCCATGTCAGGCAGCACCACATAAGCAACCTGCTCCCCCTCCCCGTCACCGCGACGGCGAGAAAAGAGAAGGAGACGCAGCAGGCCATCCCAACAGAGCACCAAGCCCGATGTAGCAGAGACCGCGCCGAGCTCCAGCCTCCCCCTGCCACCAAGGCCAGCCAGAGAAAAGAGCTCATCACCGCCCACCACATCAAGCCCACCAGTCGACGCCGTAGCCGACACACCCATCCATCCTCTCCCCTCGCCGCCAAGGCCGGCCAGAGAGGATTTCAGAGCAGATCGAGCAACCATCGCCGAGTGGCAGCAGCAAGCCTTAACTTTATTAAGAAGAGCGCCAGCCTCCTCCGCCGCTCCTGGCTTCACCCAAAGAAGCATCGAAGAAACGAGGAAGAACCCTAATCTCCAGATCCGGCCGCCATGACCCAGAGATCCGCTCGAGACGGGCATAACGCCACTACACGGCATACAGCCAAAACCTAGACCACTAGTATATACAAGAGGAAGACCGGCACCTCCCCTCAGCCATCTCCAGCCGGCGGCGCCGGCGAGAGAGGCCTTGGATCGGGCCGGAGCGCGCACGGGAGCTCTCAGCTACAGTGAAGTTAGAGAGAGGAGTACACTCCAACGATCCAAAAAAGGAGTATACAGTCATACTACACGCACGCGACCGACGACCGACTGGATTTCGTAAAAGTCGGATCGACGCGCCACGCATGGACCATGACGTAGTACTCTGCAATGTTCTTCACCTACTCACCTTTGACCAGTACAGAACCGTACAAATTGCTGCACGATACCGGGTGCGGCGGCGACGGACGGACGATCGAAGAGGCGCCGGGTTCTATCGGGCGCCGGTCCAAATTGACACGTGACGTGTTTCCGTGGTCCAAATTGTCCCTGCCTCCGGCGAGGAAGCTACCTAATCCGAGTGGCGGTCACCACGATATGGCCCCCCACCTGCACCTGTTAACCATGTTCCCTCGCTTCCACCGGCGACATCGCTGCTCGCTGCCGCTCGCGGCGCCGTCCCCGCCTCCGGCGAGGTCTTGTCCGAGGCCTTGCCGGCGTCGCCGCGCCACGCTGCCGCTCACCACGGCGCCCCTGTCTGCGCCTCGCTGCCGCTCGCCACAGCGCCCCCGTCTGCGCCCTCGGCCTTCGCCTCTCCTCCGGCTGCGACGCCGCCTTCCTCTCCTCCACTGCTGCCTTCTTCTCCGTGCTTCCCTCCCTGGAATCGACTGACGACGAAATCGAAATCAGTTGATTGCAAAACAGCAAATTCCTACATTTGCTAATAAAAAACAGCTTGCTAGTAGGAATTTTTGATCCGATCGATGATGATGAAAGGATGTTAGTCGACCTTTTGTTATGTCTTTTGGTGCTTTGCTCTCTACTCCTTCATGCACATAGGGAACAGGTTTAGCGCAGTATGACCTTGCACACAAATTAAACCCTTTAGTAGGGCGGAAACCTTTCTCCAACTTAGAACAAAGACAGTGAAATCCTCACATTACCATGATTGAGACTGTTAGGTGTAATATATGTATCATATACTTATTACTTGTTTTCTTTTGTAAAAGGTCCAAGGACCTGTATTTGTTAACACTCGTTTTTGGCAGATTGCCAGTTTCAGGTTCAAGGAAGATTTGACGGCTTAAACAAGGCGGCGAAGAAGACTAAAATGGTGATCTGGAAAACTTTCCAGGAAAAGGCGGCCAGAAGAAGACAGCCAATAATCCGGCAACTGGAACAAGGCGAAAGCTAGATTCGGAGTGCAAAGTTGCTTGAAGACCTAGCGAGTTAAGTCAAGAGAAAGCAATAAAGGTGGCAAAAAGGAAGCCAACTTTGCCAAAACAAGCCGGCAGAAGAGAAGCCAACTGTCAAAATGAAAGGACAATGATGTCGCCTAGAGGGGGGGGGGGTGAATAGGCGATTAAAACTTTTCCGGTTTAGGCTTGATAATTGCGGAATAAAACTATGTGCTTAAATTAACAAGCCAACAATCTAAATAAACTAGGCTCACCTATGTGCACCAACAACTTATGCTAAGCAAGACAAGCAACAAAGTGATAGCAATATAGAATACCTCAAGCACGAAGGCTGTCACAATGTAAAGTGCATAAGTAAAAAAGCTCGGGTATAGAAATAACCGAGGCACGCGGAACCGAGGATGTATTTCCGAGTTCCTCCTTGTTAAGTGAGTACGTCTCGTTGGAGAGGTGTGAACCAACACAATGGTTCAACAACCACAAAGGTTTCACCTTCTTCTCCGATGAACCGCACCACAAAGGTTTGGTTCACCTTCCACTATCGGAATCCTTCGAGGCGGAAATCCGGAGCCTTTCAACAACGATCCGGGGCACAACCCACAACGGGATTGGGGGCTCCCGAACAGCTACAAGTGACCACACAAGGGTCTCAACCACCACACGGGCGTCTAGTGTCCAAAGACACAAGAGTAACAAGTTCACAAGCTTTCAACTTCCACGAATCCTCGTGGAGAGCACACCGATGCACTAAATGCAAAAGGCAAGAGCACAAGTGCTCAAATCCTTCACTCTCAAATCGCACCACAAGCAACTAATGCTTATGGGGGGAGAAGAGAGAAAGAACAACGAAGAACACAACAAATGGAACTTCAAGATCAAGATCTACTAAGTTCCCCTCACTTAGAGGAGGAAAGGATTGGATGAATATGTAGATCTAGATCTCCTCTCAATTTCCCTCAAAGATATGCAAGAATCATGGGAGGGATAGAGAGGAAGGCAACCTTTTCCAAAGGTCAACAATGGAGGTGAGAGAGGGGAAAAACGAGCTCAAAGAATAATATCGAACCGTTGGGGAAGAAAGCCCTTAAATAGTTCCCTCAAAAAATCTGGCCGTTGCAAGCGAAACAGGGCCGCAGCGGTAGTACCGGGCTTCAGCCGGTACTACCGACAGGGGCAGGAGCAAACGACGTCGAAGAAGGTCAACGGGCCTCGCTCACCGCCCGCAGCGGTAGTACCGGACGAAGACACGCGGTAGTACCGCACCGCTACCGGGGCAACTACTGGTTAAAAAATCCTCGAATACAGAAAGCCTCCCGGAGATGCGGTAGTGACCCGGTACTGCCTGCGGTAGTGCCGCACGGCCAAAAAGACGGGGTCACCCGGTAGTACCGGGCATGGGTCGGTACTACCGGCCTAAGAAGAAACTGCAGAAACAGATAACGAAAACCGCAATAACTTTTGCAAGGAAGCTCCAAACGAGATGAAACCAACGAGATTGGAAAGGTGGTGGCAAGAGTTTTCCTACAAAAATATGGAGGAGATATCACACATGGGAGGTGTGGACCTTATCTCGAGGAGGACCGGTAATATCTCCAACACCGAGAACACAACAAGTTTTCCATCCGGACTCCGTTTTCAATGATCTTGGGCTTGCTCCGAAGATAATCACAAGCACAACAAGATCATGCATATACACATCATAGTCCATCATGTGAGGAGGATAACACAAGAGGAGAGTTTGACCTCTCTACAAGAGACGAACCGGAAAAACCTCCAACATCAAAAACACCACTAGATATCCAAATGAAATCCGATTTTGATGAACTAGAGCTTGGTATGGAGATGAACACAAGCTCTAAATTCTCACATGGATAAAATCCAAATAAGAACCAAGAAAGATGATATGCTAAATATGCAAAGGTTTGAGCTCTCCATAAAGATGCGATCAAGTTACTCACTTGAGAGCCCCTCTTGATAGTACGCCGCCTATCCTATAACCCGGTCTCCAAACTAACAACACGAGACCGGTAAAATAGAAAACCTATCAAGATCATACCTTTGCCTTGCGCATTCCACTTGAGCTCGATGATGATGATCTTGACTCTCTCAAGTTGGAACACCTTTCTTGATTGTGCTTGCTAGCACATGCTTGATGAAGACTTCTCCAAATACTCCCCCATACACCATTATGGGAGAGCCTTGCTAAACTCCGTCTTCATGAATCCACTTGCACTTGATCTTCTTATCTTGATATAGATGATGGCTTGGAGATAAACATGAAGTTCACTCAATCTTCTTTTCCAAGCCATGCTTGCAATAAGCTCAACTCTTCACATGACCATTCTTCATATAAACCCTTGGATGGAACCTTGGTCATCATGAAATCTTCTAGAGTCCAACACATGAACTCCAATCTTTACCTATGGACAAGATCTACAAGTATATCTCAATGCAAACATTAGTCCATAAGGATTGTCATTAATTACCAAAACCACGCATGGGGCAACACATGCCCTTTCAATCTCCCCCATTTTGGTAATTGATGACAATCCCTTTTACGAGGGTTTATATAATGAATTAAGCAACCATGCATCACAAAGAGCAAGGATGCAAGAGCAAGAAAAGCAAATGCTTAAAAACGAAACCAAAGCATAAACCAAATTCCCTTAAACCCTCTAAACTTCTCCCCCATTGGCATCGATTGCCGAAATGGGAGGAAAAATTTAGAAGGCCAATATAGGAAGAGCTCCCCCATAATGTGTGCATTTCTCATAATCTGAGTGAAATCAAATGCACATATCCAATGACGAATATATGGAGGGAGATCAAACTATATCAAGGATCCAAAAGAAGCAAAAGAATATCGAAGAGAAAGATACTTCAACGAAAGAAGCAAGCAAACAAAAAGGATCCAAAGAAGTGTTCTAAAAATCAAGAGGGAACTCCCCAAGGTACGTGCACAATGTAGGATTTTCATTTTAATATGTTGTGTACAACATGGAATCCAGCTTCAAGGTAGATCGGCAAGGTGTAATCTCGCCGATCAAGGAGCCAGAGTTTGTACCTCTGGAAATCAACATCGACCAACCCGCTGTGAGCAAATCCCTCTTTTCTCCTGAGCAAATAGCCGAAATTCAATATCATGTTTCGCAAGGCACTGCCAATGTTTATGATCTTATGTTAGACAGCGAAAAGGCTACGAAAAACACGCTCCAGGGCCAACCATCGGACAAGCAACCGATGGGCCAAACTAGGGAAAACCAACTTGTACCTACTCTACCATGTCCAACTCCTATCCAGAGTATGCCAAATCCGGCAATCTAGCCGGATCAAACGGTGCGGTTCTTGGGTCGCGAGTCAATGCCGAATCAAAATTCGGCTACTTGGGTGCAAGCTGGCCCTGCTGCCAATTCTTCTCCTGTGCCGGTTCAATCGGCCAATATGGACGATTTAATGGCCGAGTTTAGGAGGAAATTGGACCAAATAGCTTAGGATAAATTCGGGGTTATGCCAAAACATAGGACTTACATTAAACCTTACCCCGATTATTTTGATCTGCAACCTTATCCACCTGGTTATAGAGTTCCTGAGTTTACTAAATTTAATGGGGTGGATAATAAATCAACATGGGAACATATTAGTCAGTACTTGGCTCAATTAGGCGAAGCTAATCATGATCATATTAAAGTCCTCCTGTTCTCATTATCTTTAACCGGCATTGCATTTTCATGGTTTTCGGCTTTAGCTCCTAACTCTATACATACTAGGTTTCATCTGGAGCAAAAGTTTCATGAGCACTTCTTTGCCGGAGAAATAGAACTTATGTTGTCCCACCTTACATCGGTTAAACAGAAACATGACGAATCGGTATCCGATTACGTCAAGATATTTAGAAACACCAGAAACCGATGCTATAGTTTGGCAATAACTGAGAGAGATATGGCAGACCTGTTCTTCAATGGGCTGAGGACCTACCTAAAAGAGAGGTTAGAGGGACATGAATTGTTGTCTGTTGGCCAGGTCCAAGAGAGAGCTCTGGCACAAGAAAGCCGAGTAAATGAGTCAAAAGACTCACATCGGATGAACAGGAGACGGCTTTATGTTGTCGAAAATGATGCCGACTCCGGTGATGAGCCGATGTCTATTCTGCTGAGTTTGTTTGGCCCAGCAAGGCCAAACCTTACCTGTGTGATGATCTGAAGCCGATTCGTAAGAATCGGGATGATGAAATAAGATGTAGCTTTGACGTAGGCAAATGTGACAAAATATTTGATGCCTTGTTAAAGGATAAAGTGATTAGGATCAATCATGTCATACCATCGCCTGATGAATTAAGGTGGCAGGCTTATTGCAAGTATCACAATTCTTTCTCTCATGCTACTAATGATTGCAATGTCTTTCGTAAACAGATCCAATCGGCCCTCAACGATGGACGATTGAGCTTTGCCGGCATGGCAATTGACACACAACCGTTTCCAATAAACGCGCTAGACTTGGAGGGAAAGAAGGTTCTTCTTCGGCCAGAGGCGGCCGAAGCCGCTAATAAATCTAACATTGTTGTTGGTGAGCCCAGGGAAGAAGCCTTCAACAAGGCGGCAGGGAGACAAGTCACAGTGAGCCGGCAACCTGGAGGACAGGAGGTCATCAAGATTACTATCAGGAATCCTGCACTCGGGGGGAAGGACCACGGCCAGACAAGTCGCCGTCTAGATTTATCAAGCCCAAGAGGCCAGAAGTTGGCAGATGGAAGACAAACCAGTTGAATATAGACCGAGGAAGATGAAGCCAACTTTTGACATTCTGCTGAACAAGTACGTGCGTCAAGCCGGGTCAAGGTCACGCCAGTGGCAGTATGGGAAACGGCCAAGATCGCCATCTGTCGAGGAAAGTAGTCGGCATAAGCCGGCTGACGAGTTCAAACGCAGGGCAACCCGGCAATCCGTGCAGAGCCCTTGTGTATCCCGGGGACTCGTCATATTGGCGGATCAAGGCGCAAGGTGCTAAAAAGACGGAGCCAGAAGGCGGATTAGTCTCAGACAACTTATTGGTTGTTGGAACTCATGTGCTAAAATTGAAGGACCCGGTGACAGAGCCGGCAAACAGTGAGCCGATACTTGCTATCGCGCCAAAGGCAACAGCAAATCATCATGAAGCCAGCTTCAGTCAAGCCACGGCAGCCCAATCCCGGGATCCAAAATACACTCAGCCAAAGTGGTGCCCGCCAGGTATAACAAAAACACAAAAGCGGAAACTGCAAAGGGCAAGAAACCGGGAGAAGGCAGAAGAAAGAGCTGCACGATCCAGGGACATCAAATTCAATCAAATTCAATGTTGAGCGACCAATGTTGCCAGCTCAAAAGTGGATTCCTAGGCCAGTTCTTATGGCGGCTTCCGCACCAGCTATCCCAAGTCCTGCTGAAATAAAGGCGGCAGCTACGCCGGCTATCACCTATTCTTCGTGGGCTGACGAAGTAGAAGCAGCAGATTTGGCAATGGCAAGTCTGGAAAAGGAGCCGGCAAATCGAGACCCGGTCACAGAGAAGCCGGAAGTAAAGACCTCGCAATGCAAGAAAAGGCGGAAGAAGAACTAGCAATATCGGAGTCGGCAATGGATGAGTCAGGCAATTTGATAGATGATGAAGATCTGCTGGATTATGAAGAATCGCCGGCTCGTACGGGCATGGATATCAACATGGTGTATTACTTGTCAGCCGAGTTCCGTGCTGTTGAAGAAGAAGGTGAGGTCACGCAGATCAACTTTGGACCCAAAAATGATGTCTTCGAAAAACCTGACAAGCCGGTGAAACACCTCAAGCCTCTGTACGTCAGAGGGCACATTGATGGTAGGCCGGTCACCAGGATGATGGTTGATGGCGGCGCTGTGGTAAACCTGATGCCGTATTCTGTCTTCAAGAAACTACGCTAGATGATGGCGACTTGATGAAGACGAACATGGTGCTAAATGGGTTCGAAGGAGGAGAAGGAGTAGAAGCCAAAGGCGTTATCAGCTTGGAGCTCACAGTAGGAAGCAAGACTTTGGCTACCGCCTTCTTTGTTGCTGAGGTGCAGGGAAATTACAATGTGCTGCTGGGACGGGATTGGCTTCATGCTAACCAGTGTGTTCCGTCTACTATGCACCAGCAACTCGTGCAATGGGTTGACGACGAAATCGAAGTCATCCATGCTGACGAATCGGCTGCATTGCATTAGCCGAGTCGATTGTTGACTGGCAACATTCTAATGTCACATGCCTTTCTGGGCGTGATCTATCCGGGTTCGACTTCCTGAGTGCTACCAGGGACGGATTCGTGCCAGTGTCTCTAAAGCCGATTGGTGGTAATCGGCTGCTTCTCAAGTAGATGGATCAAAACGACGAGTGGCTGCAGAAGCGTCTGGACAAGTATCGGGCCGAAAGGAACGATATGTACGAAGCAATTGAAGAACCAGACGATATGGAAAGTTGGGACAAGGTTTACATCGGCTGACTTCACTTGAAGAAGTAGACATTGGGGATGGCACTGTCCCTAGGCCGACATTTGTCAAGCAAAAGTTGGCGGCCGATTATAAGTCTAAATTAATCGCGCTAGTCAAGGAGTACGTGGATTGCTTTGCATGGGAATACCACGAGATGCCTGGGTTAAGCCGAGAGTTGGTCGAACATCGGTTGCCTATCAAAGCCGGCTTCAGACCATACAAGCAGCCGGCTCGCAAGTTTAATCCACTGATCTATGATCGGATAAAGGCGGAAATAGACCGGCTTTTGAAAGCCAACTTTATTCGGCCTGTGTATATGCCGAATGGTTATCCAACATTGTGCCGGTCGAGAAAAAAGGATCCGACAAGATCAGGGCGTGTATAGATTTCAGAGATTTGAATCGAGCTACGCCAAAGGATGAGTACCCTATGCCAATAGCCGACATGCTTATCAACGAAGCCTCAGGTCACAAAGTTATCAGCTTCTTGGATGGCAACGCAGGTTACAACCAATATTTATGGCCGAAGAAGATTCGGCTAAGACGGCGTTTCGCTGCCCAGGCTTTGTTGGCTTGTTCGAATGGACTGTGATGACTTTTGGATTGAAAATGCCGGAGCCACATATCAAAGAGCGATGAACCTGATATTTCATGATCTTCTGGGAGTCGTACTGGAGGTATATATTGACGACGTGGTGGTTAAGTCGGACGGCGAGTCAAATCACTTGGCCGACTTGCGGCTGGCGTTTGAAAGAATGAGGAAGTACGGGCTCAAGATGAATCCTTTGAAGTGTGCCTTTGGCGTGTCGGCTGGGAGGTTCCTTGGTTTTATCATACATGAACATGGCATAGAAGTTGACCGGCAAAGATTGAAGCCATCCAGAAATACAGGCGCCGGGTTGCAAAAAGGACATGCAGAAATTTCTGGGCAAGGTAAACTATTTGAGAGATTCATTGCTAACTTGTCTGGAAAAGTTGATGCATTTACACAGATCCTTCGGCTCAAGAACGATGATGAATTCACCTGGGGGGCAAAGCAGCAAGAGGCGTTTGACAAGATAAAAACTTGCCTATCTACTCCTCCAGTTCTCAGGAAGCCGGCTCATGGTCAGCCTTTCCGGCTTTACATTGCTGCTGAGGAAAAAGTGATCGGAGCTGCCTTAACTCAGGAAGCCGAAGGACAAGAATAGTCGTCACATATCTGAGTAGACGTTTGCTGGATGCCGAGTCAAGGTACAGCTTTGTAGAGAGGTTGTGTTTGTCTCTTTACTTTGCCTGCACCAAATTGCGCCATTATCTGCTGTCCAGTGAATGCAAAGTCTTTGGTCAGACCGATGTTCTCAAACACATGATACAAAGGCCGATTCTCAGCGGACGAATCGGCAAGTGGGCGTATGGGTTGATTGAATATGATTTGGCTTATGAACCACTAAAATCTATGAAAGGCCAAATTGTAGCTGACTTTATTGTTGAACATCGGATTGACCTGGAGCAAGAAGCCGGCTTAAATATTGTGTCGGCTGTACCGTGGAAGCTTTATTTTGACGGCTCAGTCTGCAGCAGCGGACAAGGAGTTGGCATTGTGTACATCTCACCACACGGTACTGTTTTCGAAGCCTCTTGTCGTCTTGACTATTTATGCACTAACAATGAAGCCGAATACGAAGCACTTCTATTCGGGCTAGAAATCTTAGTTGACGCAGGGGTAACTCATGTCGAGGCATATGGAGATTCGTTGCTTATTGTCCAGCAAGTGGCCAAGATTTGTCAGTGCAACAACGGATCCCTCAACATGTATCTTGATAGATGCCTGGATATGATTTCAACGTTGGATTATTTCCACATATCCCATGTTCCTAGGCAAGACAATTGGCTTGCCAATGAGTTGGCGCAACAAGCATCCGGCTATCACGTCAGTCGTGGAATGTTTTTCATCAGGGAACAGCTAACATTCATGTTGCCAACTTGGAGAAAGCCAAACAAGAAGCCGGCTTGTTGGAGCCGGCTAAGAGAGTCAAATGTTGCCAACTTGAAGAAAGCCAAACAAGAAGCCGGCTTGTTGGATCCGGCTAAGAAGGAGTCAAATGACAACTTGGCATGACTGGAGACAACCTTATATTGACTATTTACAAGATCCAAGTCGAAAAACAGACAGAGCAGTTCGGCGCCTAGCTCTCAAGTATACATTGGTGGATGCCGCCTTATATCGCCGAATTGCTGATGGTCTTCTTCTAAAGTGCTTGAATGAAGACGAAGCTAGAGTTGCCATGGGAGAGGTACATGATGGTTTATGTGGAACACATCAGTCGGCCCATAAAATGAAGTGGATGCTTAGGCGAGCAGGATTTTATTGGCCGACAATGATCAATGACTGCTTCAGATACTACAAGGGATGCGAAGCCTGCCAGAAGTTTGGAGATATTCAGTTGGTGCCAGCTTCACTCTTAATCCAATTATAAAACCGTGGCCTTTCTGGGGTTGGGCGCTTGACTTTGTCGGCATGATCCATCCGCCTTCATCCAAGGGGCATCGGTTTGTATTGGTTGCCACTGATTATTTCACCAAGTGGTCTGAAGCAGTGCCTCTCAGAACATGACCCACAAGGAGGTGATTCAGTTTATTACAGAACATATTATCCATCGATTCGGCATTCCGCAGACTCTTAACACAGATCAAGGTATTTCCTTCATGGCTAAGGTGATGGGGTTCGTAGCAGAAAACAATAATTTTTCTAACTATCGCAACACCTAAAACTAGCCAGGATCTATCTATCTAGTAATGCCGTAACAGAGAAGTTATCGGACACGTACCCTTGTAGACCAATAAGCGGGAAATACGCTTACGCACAAGCGTTGCCGATGAAGACGTACGTAGCCGACCTCAAGGTCGCGAAGAACTTGGCGCGACGAAGAAGGAGGCGGTGCGACGACGATGCTCCGGTGCCGAGCCTGCGTGTTCGGCACCTCCGAGTACTTGCACACGTACGGACCTTGACGATGACCTCTGGGCTCCCCGATCCAGCCGAGATAGCGGAAGCGAGAACTTTGGGTGGAATCCCGCAGCACAACGGCGCGCTGCGGTATATAGGTCTCCCGTATACACAATCCAGACGTGGGACCGTATACGCTGAGAGACGGAGAGGGTGGAAGTGGACAAGGGAGAAGCCTAGGCCAACCGGAATTAATTCCTAGATTTATTGTATATATTCTGAATTAATCCGGCCTCCTATTTATTAGAGGAGAGGGGTTGCACCTCTCCTCCAATTGTCCATGTGGGACTAAACAAAAGGAGGAGGAGGAGGGGGTGGTGTGCCGGCCACATGGGGCCCAGCCGCACCCCCTCCTGGGGGGGAAGTCCCCCACATGGGCCTTTCCCTCCGGGGTTTGGCCCAATTAGGTGGGGTGCCCATTTTTTCTCCTTTTTATTTAATATTAAATTAATATAAATATTTATAATTCCATAATTAATATATTTACATACTATTTAATTTCCCGTGACTCCGAAACAATTTCCGGATCACTCCGAACTCACTTCGGTCTTCCCCGGAACCCTTCCGTTCTTGCCGGAACCTTTCCGGAACCTCTTTTCTCTATACCTAAATAATTCCGATGTTTCCAAAACGTTCTCCAAGCGTCGTCAAGACCTTAAGTGTGTTACCCTACGGTTCCGGAATACTCCAGACATGGTCGAGACCCTTCGCTCGCCAATGACCGTCAGGGAACCCTGGATGACTATGACGGCCCCTGTGCATTCCAGAATAAATCGTCGTTGAACCGTAACATGATATGTTCACTCCCTTTGTTCCATCGATACTACCTTTGTCCGAGACACGATCGTCAACATCCTATGTTGTGTTTTATCTCGTTACCGACAAGGTTTCTTTAACTCGTTCCGTGATATTATATCTCCAATGACCTAGTCATACGCTGCGCAACTTTACATATATAATCTCACCGAGTGGGCCCAGAGTATCTTTCCATCACACGGATGAACAAATCCCGCTCTTGATCACTTCGCCCCGACTACTTCCTTCCAATACCCGAAAGTGTCACCTTTATTGTCACACTATATAAGACATGACGTTTGATGCGATCAAAGTATCTTCCAGAAGCAGCGACTTGATATAATCTCACGGTCTAAGGAACAAGCTATCACGTTACTTTCCTATTGCAATATTGAACTTAGTGATACGATCCTTCTGCAATACTTTGGTGGGTAATGTCCATAAAATTATTCTACTAATAAAATGACTCCATCATCAACTGTTATGAATCAATATGATCGGGAAATCACGATCATCCATTGACTGATGGACTAGTTTATATAGAGGCTTAACTAGGGACTCTGGTTTGTTTACATACCACACGTGTATTAACAATTCCGATTAATACAGTTATAGCATGATATAAAACAAATTATAAACTTAATGAGATAATGCAATAAATCCTTATTATTTATTTGCCTCTAGGGCATATCTCCAACAGTCTCCCACTTGCACTAGATTACAAATAAACCAGCTGCATTTCTGTACCAATCATACAACCTTATCTCTTATAAGCGTTTATGATAATGCTTGCTTGTGGAAGAGGTTTCCCTCGGTCAGAACCTTTCATAACCGTGAATTCTTTTGCAAATCATTGATATTACCTTGTTTAATATCATCAAGTTATCTTTATAACAAATATACATATTTGGCAACTAAGTGAGACTTTTGTTTCCCTGCGCTTACTCTGATCCTATATCAGCTAATTGCATTAAAACACACTCAGTTTAGAGAATACATTTTCTCTACCAATCCTATGTAATTTCGCAGTATCTATATACCTTTTTTATATTTATATACCTAAGTAGATCCTGACATTCTATTGTCAGACTTATGCCAATCCTATAACGACTTGATCCTTATTTCCCTCTGTCATCTAGGTTGATCCTTTTAACATAACATTTGTTAAACTCATCATCCTCTACAGACTTGAAATAACCATATACCCTCAGTTTCTTTGAAACAATGAAGGATGTTCTTGGTTTTACCAACAGTGAACATAAATTCACCTCGGTACTTGTTCTTCTTGCAAGAACACTAGTCATATCATTTCGAGTATATAGTACGGTTCTATATGCTGCCACCTTATCATGGCATATAGGTGCAACATATTTTACAACCATGATTATTTTCTCTAGATTTACAAGGACTATTTCCTTGTTACATCTTATTCTGACCCTTCAGAATCTAATCTAGAAAAACACCTCGATTTCTATTTTATACTTTCTAATCTATTCAAATAGACACTGATGTTTTAAATCATATATGACTTTATTGTAATTCCATAATTACTCCTAATTCATTTTCCTAGTACCATCTACTATATGTCATTTACATATAAGCACCTGACTTAGCTCCCACTCAAAATGTCAACTACATTTGAGATCGTGTAACTTATGATGCTCCCACTCAAAATGTCAATAACATCTCATATTGTGTAGCCCACAAGCTCCCACTTAATTATACGTCACTTGCATATTAATATTGTGAGCTGTCCTACTCCCACTTAAATTATACAAATATAATTTCTTCCAATATTCCGGTCAATACCAAAATCCATTGATCATTCATCAATTTGAAAATTCCAAATACGATGTATTATACTTGTCTAATACAAATCCAAAAGACTTAGGCATGTCTACATCCAATGTAGTCAAAACAATTTTGATTTTGTCCAATACATTCTTCATGACAAAATTAGCTTTATGTCTTTCTCATAGTTTCATTCTTTTCACACAACTTGTCATGTGAAATATCAAGTAACCCTTTTACTTAATAAGATTCAAGCAACATTTACTACCATAATCTTAAATGCAACCTTTTTGGATTTATGACTCTTTAGTCATGATTCGAATTTGGCATCACCTTTTAATTTCTTTGTATTTCGTAGGTATCCCTTGTTCTAGTAACAAGATTATTAAAACATGAATATTAATCTGTGACCGGACAGAAAATATTCATCAATGCCTACTATTTATAAAAAGCTCCTTATTTGAAAACATTATGATCTTTTATCATCATTTTTCATCTCCATCTGTAGAGTTTTGTTACGGGACTTATTCCAAAATCATTATCTCTCACATAATGCGAACAAGGTCAATTACCTCATTCAAGCTTTTACTTTATTCCATATCCTTTCTTGAAAACTTGTTTTTCAATAAATCACCAAGTTAGCAATACTAGTTTTGCCCTTGTCGGTGTTTGCCATATGAAACATATATTCACTCCTATGAATATTTTACAAAGAACTATTTCGTATATAGTTTCGTATTATCATATAATCTATAAACCACGACACTAATATATATATTGTCGTTCATACGAATTTCAGGTGAAAAATAAGGGAGTTTACTAATTTTAACAAAACATTCTTCGTAACATCTAATCCTTTTAAGAGATACCTTTTAAGACCGCACTTTACTCAAAATAGAGTATGATTATAATATTCACATAAATCAACATGCTTGATGTATTATAATATTATAATTTGTGAACCGAAATTTCACAAGTCTTCTATGATAAAATAAATCTTTAAAATCTTTGTTATTATAATCCAATTATAATAGCCCGATTTTATATCCTTCTTTTTTCCGAAAAATTCTTTTGATCTAATCAAACAATTTCAGACAAATGTATCTTTTAGCAAATACCTTTTATTTACTTAGACATACAATAAAAAGGCCACAATAATAATTTTCACTACTCCATTTAATTTAACAATCATCTTGCATGACTTCAAATTAAATTTCTTCTCATATTGACATATCAATATTTTCAATCATCATGTCGTATGCGAATACACAAGATCAAATATCCAAAATATTTGCAACGCAAATATGATCAAAACTTCGGTAGTGTATATAATTATTGACTTAGGATATTTATTTTAGCAATTATATCCACCGCGCTATCATTGAGATTAATACATAAATAACTTGTTTATAATCGAAATGTGATCATAAGAAACTTTATTCATAATAAAACAACTTGCTTGTTCCCTTACAAATAACTTGTCTCACCGAACGTAAGACACACTTATTACAATCACTCTCGAAATCGATTACAAAAACTCTTATTCAAAACTACTAATCAAAAACTGATAACTATGGGCGTGAAACTTCTCGGCCATCAACCAATTTGCTTGCCATCATTCCGCAATATCATGTTGTACTCTGCAACTATCCTGTTATATTCTGGTGTTGTTTCAATAAAACAGGACATAAGCATCAAATACTTTAATATTAACAAGAGCAAGAAATAACAATAATAACTTGTATATCAAATATACCTTGCGTGTCATCGATCTCTCCTTCAATGGGTTCCACCTTCACATCTTTGATTTCAACCGGGAAATCAGTGAAGAGGAGTGACTCACTCTTAATCACATACTCATCGACAAGCTCCTTATAGCTAGGAGGTAGAGAACGCAACACCGCCTGTATTGCAAAAGTATCCGTCATCCAGTAGCCGCACATGTTTGTGAGATCATCGTGAATGTCAAACATCCTACACAAATGTGTTTCCAAGCAGGCATGTTCTTCCATCTTGAGTGAAAGATAATCATCCAGCTGCCTGAACTGCTCAATTTTCACTTGGTTTACAAACCGAGTTTTAAGAGTATTTATCATCACAAAAGGCTCCATGTGGCGAAACTCATTTTTCAACTCATGATCCATGCAACAGAACATCGTATACTGAACACTCACGAAGATGTCACGACGTTGACGAAAATCTTCTTTCGCCTCTGCACTTGCGGAGTTTCCTGGGTTATCTCCTAAGAATTCTTCTATCACGTAAGAAATATCGTTTTGGTAGAGGACGCCTTTCAGGTTTCTGTACCATGTCATGAAGTTGGATCCATCATCTCGGAGATTTCCTTTTCTAATAATATGATTGAACTCAAGACTTTCTTCCTTAGGCTATGTTTGTTTCTAGAGTTTTTTTAGGGATTGGTGGGGATAATCCTCTAGTGTATTGGGTGAAACCCCAAACTTCACCCAATCCGCTAGGGGATTGGTGGGGATAATACACTAGGTAGGGGTAGTGTATTGAATCCCCTAGGGGATTGAGAAAAATGAACTAGAGTTTGGAGATTTGTGGGGAAAGGTGGGGATAAAACCTGTCCAATACTCTAGAAACTAACGATGTCTTGGTATATGTGGGGATTTGGGGGTTTGACCGGGATAATCCCCACCAATCCCTAGAAAAACTCTAGAAACAAACATAGCCTTAGGGTAAGGCATGATCTACAGAGATAATTTGCAAAGAACGGATAAGGCTAAGTTTAAAATAATTTGAGTTCATTTTAATAATCACATTATCAAACACACTCCACTAAGAAAATCATCCCTAAAAATATCTTAGTGATTACACAATCCTAATCCACTACACTGCCCCCCATCAACAAGGCCGACAACATAATTTCAAAGGTAGGTAACGCAGTACCAATCGCAACAATCATGCGACTCATGCTCGATCTTTCGATCTCCCGTGTTCCGAGGCTATGTCTGTACATACTAGGCTCGCCAATCTGACCTTAGTGTATTCGTGTGCGCAACGTGGCTTACACCCACTGTATGCGAACGAAGAGACGAGTGTAACCGCAATGCGGCGTACCCCGTAACGTAGAACTATATTGGTGGTGCACACTAAGGGAGAACACAATTTTGGTATTTAAATAGGGATCATCCTATTATTGCTACCGTTGTATATCTTAATATAAGCAATCAAATAGGATGCACGCACAACAAACAATATCAAAATAATGTAATGAAGTGCGATATGACATAGCCTCGCGCCTTGGTCTTCATGGCGCGCCCCGGCGGTGCTCCGAGTCTACGGCGCCACCTTTTGCCTCCGATAACATAAAACTTACCGAAACCATGTCATATTAAAATGCCCCACTGCAAAACAAAGTTAGACGATCTCTACTTTAACTTTTGCATGTTTTACGTGGCTGCTAGGGCTTTCGTGGAGAACCGTTTCTTACCTACGAACATACAACCACAACAACGATTAAATAATTGTCTCTATTACACCCTTTTCAGGGCCCTCCATTGAAAATGCTAAGCCATCTAAAGATAGAGAAACAAATACCCGCTAGCCGCATATATGGTACAAGCCATATGTCAGTTGCGGAACCAGTCTCGCGTAAGCGTATGCGTAAGGTCGGTCTGAGCCGCTTCATCAACTCGATACCGACAACATTAGGAAGTGCACGCGAGAGGGTAACAATTATAGAATCGATGCCCACATACAACATGTGTTCTAACCGTACCAGCAATACTACGCATAGATCGGCTCTGATACCACTGATGGGGTTCGTAGCAGAAAACAATAATTTTTTAACTATCGCAACACCGAAAACTAGCCAGGATCTATCTATCTAGTAATGCTGTAACGGAGAAGTTATCGGACACGTACCCTTGTAGACCAATAAGCGGAAATACGCTCCCGCACAAGCGTTGCCGATGAAGACGTACGTAGCCGACCTCAAGGTCGCGAAGAACTTGGCGCGACGAAGAAGGAGGCGGTGCGACGACGATGCTCCGGTGCCGAGCCTGCGTGTTCGGCACCTCCGAGTACTTGCACACGTACGGACCTTGACGATGACCTCCGGGCTCCCCGATCCAGCTGATGCATGTAAAATGCATAAATGAACTTTGCAATATTTTTACTTTTATTCCAGTCATATTTGCATCATATAAGGGTTATATCACTGTTTTTATAATGATTTTGCGAATATTTGATATGTTTCCTATTTTTTATGGAATTAACCCTGCACAGTCAGAAAACCCTATTTCTATATTTTAATGTTTCAGGGACCCAAACGACGTCCAAATCACCTGCAAATTTACGAGCGTCAATATTTGGAAGGAAGAAGACTTGGGGGCGAAGGAAGCGAACAAACGGAGCCCCGAGGGCCAAAAGAGGTGGGCCCACATGGCCCCTGTACCTGGCCGCGTGGGACCCCCAATTTGGGCCTCGACGCTCTGTTGCCGTCGATCTTTTCTCCACCGACTCCGTTTTGACCTAAAAACGCCTATAAAAATAGTCTCCCGACGTTCTCTGGAAGGAGCGCCGCAGAAACACAGAAACAGAGACCTGGAGTTGCAGATCGGAGGGAGAAAACTCCGGCGGGGCGCTGCCGGCGTGGTCTCCATATTCTCCAACGACTTCTCCACCGTCTCCATGATGAAGAGGGAGTAGTCCACCTCTGGACTATGGGTTTGTGGAAGTAACTTATGTATCTCTCTCTCTCGAGCTTCACTAATTAGTACCGTATGAGTTGCCGAACATGATTACGGTCATCGATGTAATACCTTTGTGGTGGATCTTTTTATGAGTTAATATATGTTTGAGATTGCAATGGTTTTGTTTCAATTATGAAAGTAGATGCATATTATGTACCCCGTTCTTATTTACTTGTCATGATCAAGCATGTTTATGAGAGCGTGTGAGGGGGAACGTATGCATTAGTTGGAGTAACGGGGGTGGCTAGTGCAGTGAACGTGAGAGAAAGTTCTGCGATCCCCTTGGGTGTTTTACCTTACTTTATTGCCTCACTAGGGATAAAAAGAAATACCATGCTACCGGAGATGTGGGTGTGACCATTGCCACTTCCTCCATGACTAGATCTAGCATGTTCTTATTTTAACTTCATGTCATGATACTTATTGCTATACTCTGAGTTATCTTAATTACTGAGGTGTTATGATTTAGTTCGCATCTTGGTGGAGTATAATAGAGACTAATAACCAAAAGGTCTCTATGTTAGGACGTGATGCCCATATAATTATAACTTGTCATTAAACTGTTGTGTTGCAATCTCATATGTCAACTCTAGTGTTCCATTGTCTACCACTTTATTATAGAGAGAGTGCATTTGTGAAACCATGAACCCCGGTCCATTTTTAATCATAAGAAACACCTTTCCAACCACTTTTACCACTCTTCCATTTTCTTCCATTTAAAAATCCGAAAATACAAAAACACTTTTCCATCTTGCATTCATCATATAAAACCCAAAAATATCATTTATCATTGCTACCACCATCCTTGCATATTTATTTACCACCATTGCATATTTATTTCTTGTTTGCATTGCATATTAGCTTGATATCATTCTCACACCTTGTGCTTGACAACCACTAGGTGAGGTTGAGGACCAAAACATTTACTTTGTTTTGTAGGTAACCAAAAGAAGGATAGGAAAGATAAATCTTCACTACTGATTCCCCGAGAGTTCGATATTAAACCCTCGAGTCACCCTCGTGGGGAAAACACGTCTTCCACTTACTACACACTCTGCACTTGGAGTCTCAACCTAACCCATTTACTTTTCACGCAGGTAACTACGTGAAGGGCCATCAAGAGTGCTTTCTGGCGTCGTTGTACACGCCATCAAGACTGTTTTCTGGCGCCGTTGCCGGGAGCGAAGAAGCACCACCGCATCAAGATTCCCTCGTCAACTACGCGCCCTTCATAGTAGCATCATTGGGTATCAAGATTGTTTTCTGGCGCCGTTGCCGGGATTCATTGCTGAAAGGTTTATCCAAGGATATCTCACCAAGTCAACTTCATCACCAACTTGTGCTAACACCTAAGCTTGGGGAGGTTGCACCTACGTGAGCATCATCTTATCCATCTTTACCTTCAAAGCAATTTATCTTGTTTTGTCATTGTCTTGCATATTTATTTTCAGTTTTGCATAAAAAATTAAAAAACACATAAAAACTTGCATAATGGAAAAGAGAACCTTCTGGCCATTTAGTGTTAAGAACTTTCCTCAAGATATGAATATCCCTGTTGAGAAATGTGAGGTAGATCCTAATATCATGAAAGCAATTTATGAATACCGTTTTTATGGGAAACCAAAAGAAGATCCCATACTCATCTTAAGAAGTTTAATGAAAGGTGCAAAATGTTAAATTTGAGCCATGCTAATATTAAAATTAAGCTTTTTCCTTACTCCCTAGGTGGAAAAGCCTTAGATTGGATATTGAGATGGCCACCTGGAAATTTTAGCACTTGGTTTAATTTAAAAGCTGCATTCATTGAAAGATTTTGTTCCATTGAAAAGTTTGTAATCTTAGACAAATAATTATCACCTTTAAACAAGAAGAGGATGAACCTCTAGTGAAAACATGGGAAAGATTTAGAGGTATAGCTTTTGGAATGGAACATGGTCTTAGGGATTGGATGCTCATGCATGTGTTTTATAGAGGATTGTCTGAAACCTCTAAAGTCTTTTTGGATAATGAATGTGAGGATTCTTTTATGAATACTGCTGCTACTGACACTCACTATTTACTTGATGGCTTGCTTTTGGAAGTAAGAATTAAAGAAAGTTTAGAAAAAGCCCAAGTACCTGAAGATGTGTTTGATGACCGTTATGAAATATTTAACCTATATAATAGGGAAAAGAAAGTTGAAGAAGTTAAAATGCTTAGTGAAGTCAAGGAACCATTGCTTGACTTAGGAATTGTAGCTTGCATGAATTAATATCTATCTTACAAAAATTTGCAAGTGATCCTTCCATCAACTATAACCAAGCAGGTTTTGGTTCTTATATTGCTAATCATGTCTTGAAAGAAAAGATTGCTAGGTACAACCAAGAGGCTATGATACCACCTAAGCTTGGGGATGTATGGATTCCCAAAGTCCTAGTAACCATTGGAAAAGAGACACACCATGCTATACTTGATCTAGGATCTAGTGTCTCTGTTTTATCTAAAGAACTATATGAAGTACTTGAATTGAAAAATCTTGAAAAATGCTCTATTGAACTTGCACTTGCTGATGATTCCATTAAACATGCTTTAGGAAAAGTAAGTGATGTTATGGTAGAGTTACATATGACATTTGTGCCTGTTGATTTTCTAATCATGGATATGGGGAATAAAACCTCTAGTCCAATTATTCTTGGAAGACCTTTTCTTCGTACTACAGGTGCTATCATTGATTCAAAAGAAGGGAATGTGAAGTTTCAGTTTCCACACAAGAAGTGCATGGAACACTTCCCAAGGAAGAGGGACACATCATTCAAGCTCCCTCATGAGCTTCGTCCACAATAAACATCAAGTAAGAAGCCTAGCTATATGGCTATAAAGAAAGCGCTTTACGGGAGGCAACCCGGTTGTTTTTATTTGTGATTTTCTTTGTGTCCTCTTGCTGTAACAAGAGACTTAGTGTTTAGTTTAGTTTCTGGAATTTTTAATAAAGTGCCAAGTTTTACTCATTTTGGTTGAAAAGTTGCTTATAGCGTTCGGAGATTTATTCCTGCACGAATCTGTGCACGGTATGATTTTTAATTCTTATTCTGTAACTCCGAATGAGCTCATATTTAAACTGTAGTGCAACTTTTCATCCTCTGTATGCATGAATTTTTCGGAATTTTCGACAAAGTTAAGTAGGGTAGAAAAATACGTTTAGCTGCTGCTGTTTTTCTGGACAGATTCTGTCCCATTTTGTTTGATGCATGCTTAGAACTTTTAACTTGAATCTTTTTGATCCAATTGAGTTTATGAGTAGGCATACAACATTATACATTTCTGGACATTCATATGAATTTTTGTCTAAGGATTATATGCAGCAAGAAATCTATTTGTTTATCACTACTAATGCCCCACAGAAAAAGAAATGGGAGAAACGGTGTTTTGAAGTTTTTTCACAGGGATTAGAGGAGATGCACCAAGAGCTATCCAAGGATGGTGAAGACCATAAGCTTGGGGATGTGAAGACAACCCCACTGGACCTACACACTCTCGGTTTGCACACGTCTAACTTCTGTTTTTCGATCGAAACACTTTATCGCATAAACTTGGAGCGTCTTTTTGTTTGTTTAGGTTGATTTTTATTTTGTGAGACCACCACACTATCATTTATATATGAGAGAGCTACTGGAAATTTGGGTTGAATTATGTTGGATGCTATTATAAGATTGGGAAAAGGGATGTTAGTTGATTTTAAAAGATACATATAATTGCATGATTCATGAGCTTGTTAATGAGTAATAATTTGCAAATATTTTATCAAGAGCTATCTTTTATTCATGTTTTGATGCTAAATGTTATTTACTTGTTTAACATGGATTAGTTAGTTCTATGGACACTCATGCATGCATTTAGATGGTCAACTTTCTCCCTCTTGCTAGCCCAAAAATTCCAACAAGCAAAAACTTGTTTCCAACACCTTCAACCAAAGTTTTTCCAGTGAGTCCACCATATCTACCTATTAGCTTTATGCTATTCCGAGTATGTTTATCATGATATTTGTGTTATCTATACCTCTGAATGAAAATGCTTATGTTGTTAATTGTTGTGGAAAAGTTGGTTATATAGCTCTCTCGAACTTGATGCACACTTTACTTTCATTGCATAAATAAAATATGACCCATTGTGATTAAAATTATGATGTTGTGGCTTGACAAATGTCTTTGGTTGAGAGTTAGCCATATGTGCTGTCACATGGCAAGCTTTCAACATTGCACTTCATCTCATTTAGTTGATATCATGTACTTTTGTTTATGGATGCTTACCATGGGTGAAATAAATGGGAAATGAAGTGAGTTTAAATGAGTTTGTATAAATGGTTAGAGAGACGCCTGGGCCGCTAATCTAAGCCATGCATCATTCATGGTGGAAATTTACTTACATGCTATGGTGAACCTTCTGTGATACACCTTACAATAAAAAGCTATCCAATGGTAAATAAAAAGGGTGTTGAGATTGTTCATTTGTTTGTTTGTCTTGTCATTTTGATATGGGCTTGTTCCATATCCTGGGACAAGAGGTACCCCAGTTGACGCTCTTAATGATACTATTATTACTTACAATGATATTTAACTTGAACTTGCTTTGTTTTCCAAGTTGAGTAACACATGGAGTAGGTACTTGTATTCAAGGGGCATGAGACTTTCAACCTGTACTTTGTCAAGCACACTACTCGTATTGCTTTCACTTTAAACTTAATCATTCAAGATGCTATGATAGGGGAATGAGAGCTTGACACCAAGGATTACCATATTACAATCATTGACTTAAGTAGAGAAGTTCAGAAGTTAGATGAAACTTATTCATGCTTTACCTCTACTCATATATATATCTTTCCAAAGTGTCCACCTTTTATATTCAGATTTTCATCAATACTCTATGACCATTGTAGGATGTTCTTACTTATTATTATGCATACATGTGGTCCATAGTACTTCTTCTTATGTTACACTTTGTGAATTATCATTGAACATCCTTGCATTGAATACTTGATATCACTTCATAAACTATCTTGCATATTGCTACTCCTTTTAAGAATGAATCATTTGACTCTATGTAGCAATAGTAATCATCTTTGATATCCATTGATAGTATTAAATTGCAAAGTCCATGTTAGTTTTATCACCTTCATACTCGAGGACGAGTATAGGTTAAGCTTGGGGATGTTGATGCATGTAAAATGCATACATGAACTTTGCATTATTTTACTTATATTCCAGTCATATTTGCATCATATAAGGGTTATATCACTGTTTTATAATGATTTTGGGAATATTTGATATGTTTCCTATTTTTATGGAATTAACCCTGCGCAGGCAGAAAACCCTATTTCTATATTTTAATGTTTCAGGGACCCAAACGACGTCCAAATGACCTGAAATTTACGAGCGTCAATATTTGGAAGGAAAAGACTTGGGGCGAAGGAAGCGAACAAACGGAGGCCCGAGGGCCAAAAGAGGTGGGCCCACGCGGCCTGTACCTGGCCGCGTGGGACCCCCTTTGGGCCTCGAGCTCCGTTGCCGTCGATCTTTCCTCCACCGACTCCGTTTTGACCTAAAAACGCCTATAAAAATAGTCCCCCGACGTTCTCTGGAAGGAGCGCCGCAGAAACACAGAAACACCGAAACAGAGACCTGGAGTTGCAGATTGGAGGGGGAAAACTCCGGCGGGGCGCTGCCGGCGTGGTCTCCATCTTCTCCAACGACTTCTCCACCGTCTCCATGATGAAGAGGGAGTAGTCCACCTCTGGACTATGGGTTTGTGGAAGTAACTTATGTATCTCTCTCTCTCTGAGCTTCACTAATTAGTACCGTATGAGCTGCTGAACATGATTACGGTCATCTATGTAATACCTTTGTGGTGGATCTTTTTATGAGTTAATATATGTTTGAGATTGCAATGGTTTTGTTTCAGTTATGAAAGTAGATGCATATTATGTACCCCGTTCTTATTTACTTGTATGATCAAGCATGTTTATGAGAGCGTGTGAGGGGGAACGTGTGCATTAGTTGGAGTAACGGGGGGTGGCTAGTGCAGTGAACGTGAGAGAAAGTTCTGCGATCCACTTGGGTGTTTTACCTTACTTTGTTGCCTCACTAGGGATAAAAAGAAATACCATGCTACCGGAGATGTGGGTGTGACCATTGCCACTACTCCATGACTAGATCTAGCATGTTCTTATTTTAACTTCATGTCATGATACTTATTGCTATACTCTGAGTTATCTTAATTACTGAGGTGTTATGATTTAGTTCGCATCTTGGTGGAGTATAAGAGAGACTAATAACCAAAAGGTCTCTATGTTAGGACGTGATGCCCATATAATTATAACTTGTCATTAAACTGTTGTGTTGCAATCTCATATGTCAACTCTAGTGTTCCATTGTCTACCACTTTATTAAAGAGAGAGTGCATTTGTGAAACCATGAACCCCGGTCCATTTTTAATCATAAGAAACACCTTTCCAACCACTTTTACCACTTTTCCATTTTCTGCCATTTAAAAATCCGAAAATACAAAAACACTTTTACATCTTGCATTCATCATATAAAACCCAAAAATATCATTTATCATTGCTACCACCATCCTTGCATATTTATTTCTTGTTTGCATTGCATATTATCTTGATATCATTCTCACACCTTGTGCTTGACAACCACTAGGTGAGGTTGAGGACCAAAACATTTACTTTGTTTTGTAGGTAACCAAAAGAAGGATAGGAAAGATAAATCTTCACTACTGATTCCCCGAGAGTTCGATATTAAACCCTCGAGTCACCCCTCGTGGGGAAAACACGTCTTCCACTTACTACACACTCTGCACTTGGAGTCTCAACCTAACCCATTTACTTTTCACGCAGGTAACTACGTGAAGGGCCATCAAGAGTGCTTTCTGGCGTCGTTGTACACGCCATCAAGACTGTTTTCTGGCGCCGTTGCCGGGGAGCGAAGAAGCACCACCGCATCAAGATTCCCTTGTCAACTACGCGCCCTTCATAGTAGCATCATTGGGTATCACCAGCCGAGATAGTGGAAGCGAGAACTTTGGGTGGAATCCCGCAGCACAACGCCGCGCTGCGGTATATAGGTCTCCCGTATACACAATCCAGACGTGGGACCGTATACGCTGAGAGACGGAGAGGGTGGAAGTGGACAAGGGAGAAGCCTAGGCCAACCGGAATTAATTCCTGGATTTATTGTATATATTCTGAATTAATCTGGCCTCCTATTTATTAGAGGAGAGGGGTTGCACCTCTCCTCCAATTGTCCACGTGGGACTAAACAAAAGGAGGAGGAGGGGGGGGGGGTGGTGCGCTGGCCACATGGGGCCCAGCCGCACCCCCACCCGGGGGGAAGTCCCCCACATGGGCCTTTCCCTCCAGGGTTTGGCCCAATTAGGTGGGCTGCCCATTTTTTCTCCTTTTTATTTAATATTAAATTAATATAAATATATATAATTCCATAATTAATATATTTACATACTATTTAATTTCCCGGGACTCCGAAACAATTTCCGGATCACTCCGAACTCACTTCGGTCTTCCCCGGAACCCTTCCGTTCTTGCCGGAACCTTTCTGGAACCTCTTTTCTCTATACCTAAATAATTCCGATGTTTCCAAAACGTTCTCCAAGCGTCGTCAAGACCTTAAGTGTGTTACCCTACGGTTCGGGAATACTCCAGACATGGTCGAGACCCTTCGCTCGCCAATGACCGTCAGGGAGCCCTGGATGACTATGACGGCCCCTGTGCATTCCAGAATAAATCGTCGTTGAACCGTTAAGATGATATGTTCACTCCCTTTGTTCCATCGATACTACCTTTGTCCGAGACACGATCGTCAACATCCTATGTTGTGTTTTATCTCGTTACCGACAAGGTTGCTTTAACTCGTTCCGTGATATGATATCTCCAATGACCTAGTCATACGCTGCGCAGCTTTACAGATATAATCTCACCGAGTGGGCCCAGAGTATCTTTCCATCACACTGATGAACAAATCCCGCTCTTGATCACTCGCCCCGACTATTTCCTTCCAATACCCGAAAGTGTCACCTTTATTGTCACACTATATAAGACATGACGTTTGATGCGATCAAAGTATCTTCCAGAAGCAGCGACTTGATATAATCTCACGGTCTAAGGAACAAGCTATCACGTTACTTTCCTATTGCAATATTGAACTTAGTGATACGATCCTTCTGCAATACTTTGGTGGGTAATGTCCATCAAATTATTCTACTAATAAAATGACTCCCTCATCAACTGTTATGAATCAATATGATCGGGAAATCACGATCATCCATTGACTGATGGACTAGTTTATATAGAGGCTTAACTAGGGACTCTGGTTTGTTTACATACCACACGTGTATTAACAATTCCGATTAATACAGTTATAGCATGGTATAAAACTAATTATAAACTTAATGAGATAATGCAATAAATCCTTATTATTTATTTGCCTCTAGAGCATATCTCCAACATAAGGAGGTGAAGCAATTTGCCGAATCACTTGGAATCAAGATGCTCAGTTCATCTCCCTACTATGCACAAGCCAACAGACAAGCCGAGTCAAGCAATAAATCTTGGTCAAGCTGATCAAGAAGAAGGTACAGGACCATCCAAGGAGGTGGCACGAAGTACTGTCCGAAGCATTGTGGGCTCACAGAATCTCAAGGCATGGAGCAACAAAGGCAACTCCTTTTGAGTTGGTATATGGGCAAGAAGCCATTTTGCCAGTAGAAGTGAATCTGGCTGCCTTGAGGTTTGCTAAGCAAGTCGGCTGCAGACTACTGCAGCTTGATGATGGACAATGTTGATGAAATAGCCGACAGACGTGTTATTGCTTTAAGAGAGATTGAGAAGGAGAAGTTGCTGATGCATGTAAAATGCATACATGAACTTTGCATTATATTACTTATATTTCAATCATATTTGCATCATATAAGGGTTATATCATTGTTTTATATTAATTTTGGGAATATTTCATTGTTTCCCTATTTTTCTGGATTTAACCCTGCATAGGCAGAAACCCTATTTTCTATATTTTGATGTTTCAGGGACCCAAACGACGTCCAAATGACCTAATAATTTACGAGCATCAGTTTTTGGAAGGAACGAAGCGTGGGAGCGAAGGAAGCGAACAAACGGAGGCCCGAGGGCCAGAAGAGGGGGGCCCATGCGGCCAGATTCCTTGGCCGCGTGGGACCCACCATCTGGGCCCTCGTGGCGCCGTTGCCGTCGATCTTTTTTCCCGAGCCTCCGTCTTGACCTAAAAATGACTATAAAAATAGTCCCCGACGCCCTTCGGAAAGGAGCGCCGCAGAAACACAGAAACCACGAAACAGAGACATGGAGTTGCAGATTGGAGGGGGAAAACTCCGGTGGGGCGCTGCCGGCGTGGTCTCCATCTTCTCCAACGACTTCTCCACCGTCTCCATGATGAAGAGGGAGTAGTCCACCCTGGACTATGGGTTTGTGGAAGTAACTAATGTATCTCTCCTCTCTTGAGCTTCACTAATTAGTACCGTATGAGCTGCTGAACATGATTACGGTCATCTATGTAATACCTTTGTGGTGGATCTTTCTATGAGTTAATATATGTTTGAGATTGCAATAGTTTTGTTTCAGTTATGAAAGTAGATGCATATTATGTACCCCGTTCTTGTTTACTTGTTTTGATCAAGCATGTGTATGAGAGCGTGTGAGGGGGAACGTGTGCATTAGTTGGAGTAACGGGGGGTGGCTAGTGCGGTGAACGTGAGAGAAAGTTCCGCGATCCACTTGGGTGTTTTACCTTACTTTGTTGCCTCACTAGGGATAAACAAAAATACCTTGCTACCGGAGATATGGGTGTGACCATTGCCACTACTCCATGACTAGATCTAGCATGTTCTTATTTTAACTTCATGTCATGACACTTAATGCTATGCTCTGATTTATCTTAATTAATAAGGTGTTATGATTTAGTTCGCATCTTGGTGGAGTATAAGAGAGATTAATAAACAAAAGATCTCTATGTTAGGACGTGATGCTCATATAATTAGTAACTTGTCATGAAACCTTTTTGTTGCAATCTCATATGTCAATTCTAGTGTTCCATTATCTATCACTTTATTAAAGAGAGAGTGCATTTGTGAAACCATGAACCCCGGTCCATTTTTAATCATAAGAAACACCTTTCCAACAACTTTTATCCACTTTACATTTTCTGCCATTTAAAAATCTGAAAATACAAAAACACTTTTACATCTTGCATTCACAATACAAAACCCGAAAATATCATCCATCATTGTTTCCACCATCCTTGCATATTTATTTATCATCATTGCATATTTATTTACTGTTTTGCATTTATTTTATTTTGATATCATTCTCACACCTTGTGCTTGACAACCACTTGGTGAGGTTGAGGGCACAAACAATTTATTTTGTTTTGTAGGTTCTCAAGAGAAGGATAAGAAGATAAATCTTTCACTACTGATTCCCCGAGAGTTCGATATTAAACCTTCGAGTCACCCCTCGTGGGGAAATCTGTCTTTCCTATACTATACACTCTGCACTTGGAGTCTCAACCTAACCCATATTCTTTTGACGCAGGTAACTACGTCAAGGGCCATCAGTTGTGGGTGGCAAAAACTTACAATAAGAAGGTCCGGCTTAAAGACTTTCAAATTGGCGACTTGGTTTGGAAGGTTATATTGCCAGTTGGCTCCAGAAGCCGGAAATTTGGCAAATGGTCCCCAAACTGGGAAGGGCCACTGCGAGTCGTGAGGATAGTACCCGGCAACTCTTATCTGCTGGAGACATTGGAAGGCGGCATGTTGCCTAGAGCTATCAATGGAAAATACCTGAAGAATTTCCACCCGAGCGTGTGGCAGACTGCATGAGTTGCACGTATGGACGATATACATATATCGCCCTTAGCATATGGCCGATGAGCGTAAGCATCGTCCTTAGACAAAAAACTTCTACATTGAATATTTTCTAGTACGCAAACTCTACTAGAAAACAGAGGGGCATATGTTAGCACTCGTTTTTGGCAGATTGCCAGTTTCAGGTTCAAGAAAGATTTGGCGGCTTAAAGAAGACGGCGAAGAAGGCTAAAATGGTGATCTGGGAAACTTCCCAGGAAAAGGCGGCCAGAAGAAGGCATCCAATAATCCGGCAACTGGAACAAGGCGGAAGCTGGATTCGGGAGTGCAAAGTTGCTTGAAGACCTAGCGAGCTAAGTCAAGAGAAAGCAATAAAGGTGGCTAAAAGGAAGCCAACTTTGCCAAAATAAGCCGGCAGAAGAGAAGCCAACTGTCAAAACAAGCCGGCAAGTTAGAAGGTAGTTGTTTCCAAGATCAAGGCTGGAAAATGGAATGCAACTTTCCAAAAGAAGCCGGATGGATGATGAAGTCCGGGTCCAATACAAAGCCGATCAAGATATCACATCTCTAAGGAAGAGGACAAGATTGAAGCCAATATGGGAGACAAAAGGCAACTTTTCAAAGTAGCCAGCAAGTTTGGCCAACGTTGCCGGCCAAGAAGTTGCCTATTTTAGAGATAGATTCAACTTAGACTATGATTGTAAGCCTTGTAGAAGTCCAATACTTGTACGGGAAGTACAGCCACCTCATATATATGTGAGAGGTGATGGCCGATTAAAATTAAGCAAACAATCGACAACCTATCAATACAACCTACTTTTATCTCCTCAAACTCTTGTTCATGCTTCCGTTGTCCGGCAATTTCGCATAGATTTCGCCGGAGATCGAAAACCGAGCTAAGAGCGGCCAAGTCCGGCTTAGTTCAGCCAATCGGTGCCGGCTTCCTCAGACGGGGCTTCCCGAGGGGCTGGGGCGTCTGGTGTCAAAAGCGCCGGCTTACTGTCTTGCGTATTGCGCTGGAAGCCGGCCTCCCGCGGGGCGAGTTGCGGAATATCTCCCCCGGCACCGCGGGTACACGAGGACGTGTTCGTGTGACGCGTTTCGAGCGCAACAATATTTTGGTTATTTTAGAGTCCTTTGTACTGATGTTGGTGATTATTGATAGGAGCGAATTTCTACTTTTGGCACCCTAGTTATATATATTTGTGATACTAATTACCCCGTTGAGTGAAAATACGTATATATTACCTTTTTTGGAAACTTTTTGGACACTTGTTTTCTGATAAGTGTCCATTCATTAAGGTGTGAGGTGATGGCCGAGATTTGAAAATATCAGGACGATGAGGAATGGAACAAATGGATAAAAGAACTCCGAGCATGATCATCGATGATGCCCTCTAATCTTTACACATTTTGTTGCGCCACATTTGAACGGGCGACGATATTAACCTGGCCCATTATTAAAAAAAAAGTACAATGCTAAACTGGGGTAAAACCGTGTTCAAAGCCTTCTAGGTTGGATACTTTGGTAAAAGTTCCACTAAATGGGGTACCATATGTCACAAATGCACGACTTAAGGGTAAAAAATGGAATTCACGCTTATTAATAGATCAATGTATTTTTCTAAAAAAAAGTGTTGTACATCTCATGGTGACCGTTATTTGTTGTTGTCACATTACTACGGTCATTTGGCCTAACACGTGGCCTATTATTTGTTGTGATTTGCATATGGCCATGAACTTCTCATGTTAAACTGTTGTAAGGAACTTCACGTCACATATCTGATATGGAGCACCTATCATTTGTTCTTCTTATTTTTTCTCGTTGGAACAAATACTTTTGGCAAGGGCATGTATAACTCGAGCTTATGAGATAAGAACAATCAAAATATGGCAATGAAAATGCGGACATGGATCCTCTGACGTAGCTAACCCTGCAGTTCCCTGCCTTTCCGTTGCTGACAGCTGGGTCCCATCTTTGGTGGGCCCCAGGTGTCAGAAACTCAGTGGCAGGAGCAGCTACGTCAGGGGATCCGCTTCCTAAAAATGCATGAACGAGGAGGAAAACCGCCATATGTGATGACCAAACTATAGTGATGTTTGCGACACATGAAAATTGTGGATAGTTTTTAGGTAAATTTTGACTGTCCTATAGTTGTGACAATTGTCTCAATGTGCAATGTTACTATTGAGATAAGGATTTGACTAATAATCAAACTATTAATCCCTTGTTCCATAATATAAGCTGTGGTGGCGAGCCGGGGCTAGCTAAAACAGCTAGCCAAAACGGCTTATATTGTGGAGCAGAGGGATTACTATACATGCTATATGATGGAAAATTATAATCACAAGTGAAATATTTTAATATGAATCCAATAAAATTAATTTTACACCACGGAATTGTACGTATAAAATCCGCAGCTTTTTATAGAATGCATAGTCTGTTAGCGGTGTCGTCTACAACCGGGCTAGACCGACCCGTGCCCCCGGGTTAGGTGCCCCCGGGTTTGGTGCCCCCTTCCCCACCGCCCACGAGGAGCTTTACGACATCACACTTCCGTTACCTACTATTTTGGTCATTTGCATAAAGTCGCGAACTTTATAAGCAACCCGACAATAGCATCATCAGATCATCTGTAACATCTGTCGTTTTGTTGAAAACTCCATGATTTTTCTTTCACATACATCGGACCCGAACCCAATGTCGTTTGTACAAACTGCATGTGTCGCACACCTTCATATGTTTGCTTGCGGAGATACCATGCGCAACATGATACATCGATTATAACGATATGGTGTATTGTCTATGATAGTTCATCCTTTTACTCTACAAAACGCATGCACGAGGAAGAAAACCCGATAAATGCAGTTAGCAAAATTGTCGAGATATTCAAACACATACAAAATTTAGGTTATTTTCCAGGCGACTTTTGATCGCCCTATGTTGCCGTCACATACTCTCTCTCACCGTGTAATGTGACTGTTAAGGCAAAAGATCCGATCAACAGTTAATCTATTAATACACAGATTATTATGATAGAGAATTGTAATCAGGAGTAAATATTTCTTGATACGAATTGAGTAACATCAGTATTTTTTTGTCACACGCATTCTTTTGTTCAACATTTGTAGCTCCCTACGGACTGCATTGTCCTTTAACGGTGTCGTCCACAACCGGGCCGGACCGACCTGTGCCCACCGATCGATCTACTCTAGCTCCTAGCTAGCATCACCAACAACCGAAGTGTCATGAGACTGTGCGACACCCGGCAGCTGAATGCCTATACAGTATAGCCTATACTCGGAGGGATCAGATGCCCACACGGCTACACTCTGTACCCAAAAGACACGCCGATGATGCACTGATGCAGACACATTGTAACACACTAATCTCGCTCATCTATGCACGGGGAAAACAAGATCGGAGGAGATCACAGAGGAAAATAGAAGAGAAGTTTTTATAGAAAGAAACAGATCAAGGAAGATATCATGATACAAAATATGCAAAAACACAGGGAATAAACGTGGCTA
This sequence comes from Poa pratensis, assembly GCA_947311845.1. Taxonomy (NCBI): domain Eukaryota; kingdom Viridiplantae; phylum Streptophyta; class Magnoliopsida; order Poales; family Poaceae; genus Poa; species Poa pratensis. The sequence continues at coordinate 19,204,173 of CAMZMU010000070.1, read as the reverse complement.
AATAAACGCAGGGAATTGATTATTTGATCGCCAGATCATTTTCGTGCGGATACTGTGCTGTGCGACATTTATGGCCAGAGATTTCAGATACACGAAAATTAATAAAAGGAAAATAAAAAGGAATCGCAGATGGCAACAAACCGCAGCAGCCCGCTCCTCCCACCTCATATACACGCGCGCCTCGCCCTCGCCTCCTCCCCCAGTCGCAAGCACACAGAGCACAGGCGCCATAGCCGCCGAGCGAGAGAGGAACCCCAGGCAGTCCAGCCTACGAACCCTAACTACACCAGACATCTCCTAGATAGCCATGCAGCGCCCACCGTGCCGCCTCCTCGCCCTGTGACGCCGTCGCCGTCGTGGTCCGGGTGTCAGGGGCTAGCGTGTTCTTGGTTGACAGGGGTAATATATGGGCGTTCACCTGCTGAGGAAGCAGCACTCGTCTGCGGCGGCTGCCGGGGGATCGTCGACCGGCGGGGGATCCATGCCGCCGAAGGGGTGCATGGCGGTGCGGGTGGTGGGGCCGGTGGGCGGCGGCGCGGAGCAGGAGGAGGAGAGGTTCGTCGTGCCGGTGGGGTACCTGAAGCACCCGCTCTTCGTGGGGCTGCTCAAGGAGGCCGAGGAGGAGTACGGCTTCCAGCAGCAGGGCGCCATCACCATCCCCTGCGGCGTCGACAACTTCCGCCGCGTCCAGGGAATCATCGACCACCGCGTCCCGAAGCACGGCCACCAAGGCGGTGGCCTCATCTCCGGCGGCCACCACCACCATGGAGGGTCGTCGGGCCACCTCCCCTTCCACATCGCCGGCTGCTTCAGGGCGTAAGATCGATCCATTCGTCGATGTGGATCTTGCCGGATGCACCCGCCCGCAGTAGCTTGTCCTCGCCTCTTCATCCTGTCGTCTCAGGTCTTTGCTAGAGTTTAGATATGGTGAGAAATTGTCCAAGGATCATCACAGCATGGTTGAGTAGTAGTCTTTGGATCTGCATGTTGCAAGATATTGATGGATCATTAGGATTTTGTTCTAGTTTGTGTCAATCATGGTGGTGACGATGATGATGAAAAATGAAGATATTTCAGTGCCTAGATTAACCAGATGCTCTCTTCCTTGTTCCATTCCTCTTGTGTATTGCTTTTTTCCTTTCAGGTTGTGTGGTTGGTAGTATTCTCTTTCAAGTAAAGAATATTTTTCTTTTCGGGGTAGTTCGTCAGGATTCATACACACACATTCGTAGGGATGAAGAATTAATTAAGTAGCTTAATTTATACTGTATTATTAAGTGGTTTCCAAGCGAGTACTCCAAGCTTACACACAACTAACAGAGAAGAGAAACAAAGAACTCCTTGACAAGGAAAAAACTAGTGTGTCTGGAGCTAGGTAGCAAAGGTACTCTTTTCAGTCTTCAATTCCGGGGGGGGGGGGGGGGGGGGGGGGGGGGGGTTCTATCTTTCTTTTGTCCTGTCTACAGTGTCTGAATTTCCTATATTAAGTTTCCCCAATCAAGCACGGGATTAGTGCCGGCTGTTAGTGCTACTATATAGGCAGACACATAATCTATCATCATTATTCTGTAGAACATATTACTACTCCACTAAATCAACAAAGTGTACACCACCCATATGTACATGTCCGTCTTTAAAAAAAAATGAAATTATTGCTCCGGGAAGTAAGACACCTGTGCAATCCTGCAACCGTTGAGAGCTTCTTGTGCCAGAGGAAGGTGGTGTCTATCTGAAAGGAGATGGGCGGCGCCGTTGTCGAAAAGGACGGAATGAGACAAAACTTCTTCGGCCAGAAGGACAGCAGGCAGTACGAGAAAGCAAGGGCGTGTACTGACTAACCACCCATACATGCAGATAGACCAGCTTAGCTACTTTTGTTTTCTTGTTAAGTGTTTTTCTTTCAAGCCTGTCATTCTTGGAGTAACCCCTTGTTGATGGATTAAAAACGATGCCCCAAGATTGGTCATAACAAAAGGTAAAAGGATAAAAACGATGCCCCAAGATTGGTCATAAAAAAGGTAAAAAAATATAAAGAAATCTAATGTGTGAATATGTTTGCTCTCTCGTGCTAGGAAGTGGACGCTCGCTCGATACCGAGATTGATGATGAGGAGGGGATGATGCGGGAGGAGGAACAAGGCGAAGGAAGCAAAATAAGGAGGCAGGGGAGGTTCGAAGCGGGCAGGGGAGAAAACTCTAGGAATGACAACACCCTTGAAAGCCATCGATGACCGGAAGCGCTTGCCACCAATCATTGGCACTTGGCACTTGGCAGCGCTGCTGCGGAACATTCGGAGAGAAGAATAGTGAGTAGAAAATCATGGCAGGAGAGGAGAAACCGCACGGAAGGATGATACGGAGCATCCTTTTCTGTACGGGCGGGACTGCACAGATGGACAAAGAGGAGACACATCTGTGATCGGACTATTCCATTGGAGTATTCCACCTCACGATCCGTTCCAGAATTCCAGCCTCTGGATGTGGACTTGCACCAGGAAGAGCAATATCTCTTCGTGGAGTGGTGGAGATGGACGTTTCTGTCTCCGGTGGGGAGAAGAGAATCTGTGGTGTACGGGCAGGACGACCCGGTGAAGAATTTGGAGGTGGGAGGAATACCCCGCTGGTTACGGTGGTGGCGACGTCGCGCGCGCAGCCACCGCGTGTCGTCCGGAGCGTGACATGTACATCGGCAGCTCTATAGGTTGGAATTTAATGGTAAAAAATAGATTCTAGGAGCACTTTCAACCAGACCCCACTTTCTTCTATACGTTGGACGGATATACACGGTCTAGACCTAAAAAAGCGGCCCGGATGGATTTACGCAGTTCGAAACTTCGGACTATCCGGCACCCCTCATACCCACTCCATATGTGGGGTGGAAATGGGGTCCGCCGCGTCGGCTCCGGCCCAGGGTAGACCCAGTCCGAGCACACACATATCCCACTCCATCCCCACCCCGTACAAACCCTACCCTCACTCGGCCGCTCCCCTCCCCGTCATCTCCCCTTCCATCCCCTCCGCTCCATCATGGTCGACTCTGACAAGGATCTGGATCTGAGTCCAATGTCTACTGGGAACTAGGATACACTTGTGGTGGAGATTTCTAACGCCACACCCGATGACGACGAGCTCGCCCTCCGCCGCTCTATAGAGGACAGAGATCTGCATCGCTGTCTTGCAAGGTGAATGCAGTCGCATGTTGGGCAACTTTGGCGCCGAAGCGGGTGAAGTGTTCGGCATGCCACTGTTTGTCCCTCACCATCTTCTTTCTCATCATCGGATCTTATTTAGGATGGTAGTTTTAATCGTGGTACTTGTTGGTTCAAAGCCAGACCCAAAGCCATGTGACGGAATTTATACTTCGTCCATGATGATGAGTTGTTTGGCCACAAGCCCACAAGCATTGATTATGTTCATGAAAAAAGATCTCGATTTTTTTTGGTAAAAACCATCGAGTTTACAATAAATATTCGCAGACTATCCATGCCACTACTAGTACAAAATCTCACTTGCAGACTGGACCTAGAGCCGGTTCAAACCAAAAAAAATACATCCGTCTGGGACATATCTCCTCAACCGGTTCTTATTTTTTGGCCGTCTCTAATATAACATGCGACGGCTGAAACTCTCCGCCGTCTCCCATAGAAAACGATTAGAGACGGTTAGTAAACCTCGCCGTCTGAGATGGATTTCTCACGCGCTGAATGAAAGGAACTGAGAACTGAAGACAATATGCGCGCGAAACGTGTACAAAATCATGAACTGAAGACAAATGCGCGCAAAAA
>CAMZMU010000070.1:19036633-19174568 GCA_947311845.1 Poa pratensis | reverse complement strand
TTAATTTTGCTAAAATGAGTACCCCTGAGAACACTAAGTTGTGTGATTTCACTAGCACGAACAACAATGATTTCATTAGTACACCTATTGCTCCACCTGCTTCTAAGCAGAATTCTATGAAATTAAACCTGCACTTTTAAATCTTGTTATGAAAGAGCAATTCTCTGGTGTTAGTACTGATGATGCTGCTGCTCACCTTAATAATTTTGTTGAACTTTGTGAGATGCAAAAGTATAAGGATGTAGATGGTGATATTATTAAACTGAAACTTTTTCCTTTCTCTTTGAGAGGACGTGCTAAAGAATGGTTGCTATCTTTGACTAGAAATAGTATTGATTCATGGACTAAATGCAAAGATGCTTTCATAGGAAAATATTATCCTCCTGCTAAGATTATATCTTTGAGAAGTAGCATTATGAATTTCAAACAATTTGATAATGAGCATGTTGCTCAAGCTTGGGAGAGAATGAAATCATTGGTAAAGAATTGTCCCACCCATGGACTGACTGCTTGGATGATCATCCAAACCTTTTATGCAGGACTAAATTTTTCTTCAAGAAACCTATTGGATTCGGCCTCTGGAGGTACCTTTATGTCCATCACTTTGGGTGCTGCAACAAAGCTTCTTGATGATATGATGATAAATTATTCTGAATGGCACACCGAAAGAGCTCCACAAGGTAAGAAGGTAAATTCTGTTGAAGAAATCTCTTCCTTGAGTGATAAGATTGATACTATTATGTCTATGCTTACAAATGGAAAAATGCATGTTGATCCAAATAATGTTCCTTTAGCTTCTTTGGTTGCTCAAGAAGAGCATGTTGATGTGAACTTCATTAAAAATAATAACTTCAACAACAATGCTTATAGGAATAATTTTGGTAATAACAATTATAAGCCCTATCCTTTAATAGTGGCAATGGTTATGTTAATTCTTATGGTAATTCCTACAACAATAATAAGAGTGTACCCTCTGATCTTGAAGTCATGCTTAAGGATTTTATTAGTACACAAACTGCTTTCAATAAATCTGTTGAGGAAAAGTTTGGGAAAATTGATGTTCTTGCCTCTAAAGTTGATAGTCTTGCTCTTGATGTTGATTTGTTAAAAATTAAAACTATGCCTCATGATGTTAAAGAGAGCAAAACTCTCAATGCTATACAAGTTAAAATTGATAATAATGTGAGGATGTTAGCTGATTTACATGCTAGGTGGGCAAGAGAGGATGAAATTGCTAAAAAGAATAGTATTGCTAGAGTTTATACTATTACTACTACTGAAAATGCTAAACTCAAGTGTTAACAAACCTCCTACTATCAATGGTAAAGTAATTGGTGTTGGCAATGTCTCTACTTCTGTTGCAAAACGTTTAAAATTGCCTGAAAACACTGAAACTGTTCCTGATAAAAGTGCTGAAATTTTTCGAGATGGGGAGACAATGGTCCATTACTTTTGATAATAATGATTTTGATTTTGATGGTTGCAATATTTCTGAAGTAATTAAGTTCTTGCAAAAGCTAGCTAGAAGTCCTAATGCTAGTGCTATAAACATGGCTTTTACTAAACATATTACTAATGCTCTCATGCAAGTTAGGGAAGAGAAATTAAAACATGAAGCTTCTATCCCTAGGAAGTTAGAAGATGGTTGGGAGCCCATCATTAAAATGAAGGTGAATGATTTTGATTGCAATGCTTTATGTGATCTTGGTGCTAGTATTTCTGTTATGCCTAAGAAACTCTATGATATGCTTGATTTAGCACCTTTGGAACACTGTTATTTGGATGTTCACCTTGCTGATAATACTATAAAGAAACCTTTGGGGAGAGTTGATGATGTTTTTATAATGGTTAACAATAACCTTGTCCCCGTTGATTTTGTTGTTTTGGATATTGAATGCAATGCTTCTTGTCCTATTGTTTTGGGAAGACCTTTTCTTAGAACTGTTGGTGCTATTATTGATATGAGAGAGGGAATATTAAATATCAATTCCCACTCAAGAAAGGTATGGAACACTTCCCTAGAAAGAAGATGAAGTTACCTTTTGATTCTATTGTTAGAGCAAATTATTCTGTTGATGCTTCATCACTTGGAAACACTTGATTCTTACTTTCTGCGCCTAGCTGAAAGGCGTTAAAGAAAAGCGCTTATGGGAGACAACCCATTATTTTATTTCTGCAATTTTTCTTTTTTTTGAGTCAAGGAGTTGTTTACTTCTGTAACAATTCCTTTGTATCTTTTTTTATCGCATTGTTGTGCCAAGTATTGCCTCTAATAGGAAGATGATGCTAGATTTGGATTTCTGCGCAGGAACAGATTTCTGCTGTTCACCGTTTTTTCTGTAAAATCACAGAAAAATTATTTAAATCTAAATTTTGTGCGTGATCCTCAGATATGTACGCATCTTTCGTTAGTTTAAAGTTTTTCGATCTGAGCAACGTAAGTGCCTCGAAAAAATTCGTCTTTACGGACTGTTCTGTTTAGACAGATTCTGTCTTTTATTTTTCGCATTCTCTCTTTTACTAGTGTTGAGTGGAATTTTTTTTAGGGTGAAGAGCTTCACATAACATCAGTGGCAGTAGTTAATGTTAAAAGTAACGGTCATGTTTGTGTCCTTATAGAACATGTGAGTTTTTGATTGTGCACTAACCCTCTAATGAGAATTACTTGAGTTTGGTGTGGCGGAAGTTTTCAAGGGTCAAGAGAGAAGGATGATATAATGTGATCAAGAAGAGTGAAGAGCTTAAGCTTGGGGATGCTCCCATGGATCACCCCAGCATATTTCAAGAAGACTCAAGCGTCTAAGCTTGGGGATGCCCAAGGCATCCCCTTCTTCATCAGCAACTTATCAGGTCATCTCTAGTGAAACTATATTTTAATTCTTTCACATCATATGTGCTTTACTTGGAGCGTCTGTGTGCTTTTATTTTCAGTATTTTATTTTTCTTATGGTCAACTTGATTGGACCCAGCATTCTTGATTGGGAGAGAGACACGCTCCGCTTTTTCATATGAATACTCCTATTCTTCACTTATACTTGTTGAGTATTCTTATCTAGCTATTGCTATGCTTTTAGCTCCTGTTTTGCATGCATCTCTTATTCAGAGCTGTTAGTTCTTTTAAAGAAAGTACTCTCTTGCTTCACTTATAATTGTTTGGAGAGTTTATGTTGAAATAAATTGATTGGTGTTTGGTTGGAACAGAAAATGTTGCATGTGGTAGATGGTATAATGGAAAAAGCTTACATATTCTTGTAGATCACTGTATTGGATAATTTGATACTTGTCAATTGTTTTGAGTTATCAAGTAGTTCATGTTTAAGCTTTTGTATCATGTAGTTAAAACCTATTAATGAAGAACTACCGTAAAGCTCGTTGAAATTTGGTTTGCATGATTGGTATCTCTAAGGTCTAGATATTTTCTAGTAAAAGGGTTTGGTTAACAAGGAAGACAGTGTAGAGTCTTATAATGCTTGCAATATGTTTTCATATAAGTCTTGCTGTGTCGGTTGATATCCTGTGTTTGCTTCAAATAACCTTGCTAGCCTAAACTCTGTACTGAGAGGGAATGCTTCTCGTGCATCCAAAACCTTGAGCCAAAATCCATGCCATCTGTGTCCACCATAACTACCTATATGTGGTATTTCCTTGCCATTCCAAGTAAATTTTTCATGTGCTACCTTTAAACTATTAAAAATTATTACTCCTATTTTGTGTCAATGTTTACCAAGCTCATGAGGACGGGGTGGATGTCTTTATGTCAACTGTCAAACAGACTTTACCACGGACTAGCGGCATATACATCCGCTTATCCATTAATTTTGCAAAAAGAGCTGGCAAATGGGGTGCCCAGTCCCAATTAATTACAACTTTAACCGCTTAATTCTCTTCACATTTTTGCCCTGATTTATCAGTCAAGCAATGACAAACAGTGAAATATCTGCATGTGTAAACAAAAGAGAAAGAGGGATGATCTGCCTTGCTGGTAGAAATAACGTCCTTCATGGGAGCCGCTCTTAAAAGTCTGGTTGGCAGGGGTCATATTGTACTTTCCATTTTCTGATTCGTTGACAATTAACAAACACCTCTCAAAACTTATTTTTACTCTCTATATGATTTCAAAAACTTAAAAAGCTCTAGCACATGATTTAATCCCTGCTTCCCTCTGCGAAGGGCCTTTCTTTTACTTTTATGTTGAGTCAGTTTTCCTACTTCTTTCTATCTTAGAAGCAAACACTAGTGTCAACTTTGGTGCAACAATTTTTATATGCTGTATATTGCACTTATTATATTGCTTTGTGTTGACAAATATCCATGAGATATATATGTTGAAAGTTGAAAGCAATTGCTGAACTTAAATCTTCCTTTGTGTTGGTTAAATACCTTTTACTTAGAATCTATTGCTTTATGAGTTAACTCTTATGCAAAACTCTTTGATGCTTGTCTCGAAAGTACTATTCATGAAAAGTTTTTGCTTATATGATTCAGTTGTTTGCTCATTATCTACTTGCTAGCAAACTATAGACCATTGACCTGGATCACTTCATTCATAACATGTGCTTTACAATACTATTTGATCAAGATTATGATTGTAGCATGTCACCTCAGAAATTATTTTGTTTTTATCGTTTTACCTACTCGAGGACGAGTAGAACTAAGCTTGGGGATGCTTGATACGTCTCAAACGTATCTATAATTTCTGATGTTCCATGTTGATATTATACCAATTGTTACATGTTTTATATACACTTCATAGCATTTTTATGCATTTTCTGGGACTAACCTATTAACAAGATGCCACAGTGCCAGTTCCTGTTTTCTGCTGTTTTTGTATTCCAGAAAAGCTAGTCTGGAAATATTCTCGGAATTGGACGAAACTTGGACAGAACCTCCTATTTTTCCAACACGAACACGGAGTCCAAGGAGAGACGGAGGGGAGCCACGGGCCCACACCATGGGGCGCGGGCCCCCCTGCCGCGCCGTGGGGTGGTGTGGGCCCACGGCGTCTCCAGCCGCCGCCCTTTCGCCTATTTATTCTTCGACGGAAAACCCTAAATACCCGAGCCATTATCCACGAAAAGTTCCAGAGACGCCGCCGCCGTCAACCCTAGCTCGGGAGGGTTCAGAAGCTCTTCCCGGCACCCTGCCGGAGAGGGGAATCATCACCGGAGGGCTCTACATCACCATGCCTGCCTCCGGAGTGATGCGTGAGTAGTTCATCTTGGACTACGGGTCCATGGCAGTAGCTAGATGGTTGTCTCTCCACTTTATGCTATCATGTTTAGATCTTGTGAGCTGCCTATCATGATCAAGATCATCTTATTGTAATGCTACATGTTGTGTTTGCTGGGATCCGATGAATATTGAATACTATGTCAAGTTGATTATCAATCTATCTTATATGTTATTTATGATCTTGCATGCTTTCCGTTACTAGTAGATGCTTTGGCCAAGTAGATGCTTGTAACTCCAAGAGTGAGTATTTATGCTAGATAGTGGGTTCATGCCTCCGGTAATCTGGGAGAGTGACAATAACTTCTAAGATTGTGGATGTGCTGTTGCCACTAGGGATAAAATAACCGATGCTTAGCTTAAGGGTGCGCCGTTAGGTCTAATGCATTTGTTTACATTACGCACATTACTTAATGCAATTATCCGTTGCTTGCAACTTAATACCAACGGGGAACTCGGTATGACAACCTGGCGGTGGATTATTAGTCATAGACGCTGTTGGATAACGGTCTATGTATTTTGTCGTAATGCCCACATGAATATCATAGTAATCATCATGTCATATATATGCATTGTCATGCGCTCAATATTTTGTCAATTGCCCAGCTGTAATTTGTTCACCCAGCATGTTAGTTATCTTTTATGGAGAGACACCACTAGTGAACTGTGGACCCCGGTCCATTCTTTTACACTGATAATACAACCAACTGCAAACATTGTTCCTTTTCATTCTCTGCAATTTACTACTGTTTTCCACACCATACGTTTAATCCTTTGTTTTCAGCAAGCCGGTGAGATTGACAACCTCACTGTTTCGTTGGGGCAAAGTAGTTTGATTGTGTTGTGTGCAGGTTCCACGTCAGCGCGCCACTGACAACCTTCAGAAGTGATTTCTTGCTCCTACTGGTCGATTAAACCTTGGTTTCATACTGAGGGAAACTGCTTACACTGCTTCATACCTTCCTCTTGGGGTCTCCAACGAACGTGCGAACCATGTCATCAATCCCCACCACGACAAAACCCTAGTCCTCACTTCTTGGCCGATCCGCTCCGCTCCACCATGGGCCGGCTCCGGAAGCCGACCTCTACTGGAATGCACTTGTGGTGGAGATTTCTAGCCCCCCTCCCACGGCGAGGAGCTCGCCCTCCGGTTCGCTGGAGGACAAGATTCATTGCGCCGTCTTGCCAGGGTGAATGCAGTCGCATGTTGGGCAACTTTTCCGCCGAAGTCGGCCAAGTGTCGGCATACCCCAGGTTTGTCCCTCGACATCCCCTTTCTCATCATCATATCTATTTAGGACAGTAGTTTTAATCGTGATACTTGTCGGTTCAAAGCCAGACCCAAAACCATCGAGACGCTATTTCTACTCCATCCATGAGGATGAGTTGTTTTGTTTACCACTAGCATTGATTTCATTGATGAAACAAAGATCTCGAATTTTTAGGCAAAAGCCATCGAGTTTTACAATGAACGTCCGCATACTATCCATGCCACGTGCACCAAGGACTCTCTATGCCATAGATGGACATGCATCCAATACTCGTGAACAAGTTTGCCCAAGTGCTATGACCAAGTCCAAAAGTTCGGTTTGTTTCACTTTTGTTGCATATGTTGAGTAATTCTTTACTTGGAGTCGTCCTGTTTTTTGTATCCGCAAACTGAGAGAAGCCATTTAAGTTAACCCATTGTGAGCATATTGAAGGGGGTACTCTCCTCGAAAAATGACAAGGGAAAGGCAAATTGTTGATGACAAGTACAACTACCATGGAAACAAAGGGGTGATGGCTCTTCCCAAATTTGTGATTATATTGTAATGATTTTTTGTTGAATGTGTGATGAATTTGTGATGATTGGATTTAATCTACGTGCATGTGATTGCATGTTTTGGGGTTTGGATATAAGGGTGTGTTTGCCCGGGCGGATATATGGGGGTTGACTGGCCCCTGTCCCCGGACACATCCAGACATAGATATAGGGGTGTGATATAATCTACCACGTCGTCTGGAATTTGTTCGTACGATACTTCATAGTGAAATACAATATAGATAAGAAAAATATTGTAATAAAGTGTATGATGTAAGTAAATTAAACTAGTATGATAGAAGAAATGCCAAAATGAAACTTTTATTAAAACAATACTGAATGATGTTCGCCAACTGCTAGTTCTTGTTCTCCAATTCTCACATTCTTCCAATATCCACACCTTCCATGACATAACTCCAAACATTTGATTTCCAAAGTTTATGAATCTGTATAGTTAGTATATATGTTTGCAATTGTTTAGTTTACTTTTTCACATAATACAGAAGTTATTAACTAGGGTTTGTTTTTGGATATAAATATTTTTGCATTCTTTTGTCCTTTAGGCCAAGTGGAAGAGTGGAAATTAAGTTGATGCAAAGGCCTGACGGACGTAGAAGCGGGGCCCATATACGTGAGTGAGCAGGCGTCATGGATTTTGCTTTATTTTGTGGAGTAACATTGAAAATAGGTGCTTCCAATTAGTTCGTAATCGATGTAACAAACTAAGGTGACGATCAATATTTGTAATTGTTTCCCATATAACCGTGGGCAACGGTGTAGGAACCATTACCATAGGGCCCTCACACTTGTGGTAGGTTTCTCACCACAGAGTCCATCCACCTTTACTAACGATGGTTTTAAAAACATGTCTTGGTATTGGTCTACATTAGTGTTGGATCATGCCGCAAGTAGATGAGTGCTTTAGGGTGGAAGCTTTGTTCTCAGTCTTTACTTGCTGGTTCCGGTGATATTTACGTATGTTGTTTTGCTATTTTTCTTGAAAGTTTTGTCGTGGAGCCTGATTACAACAAGTGTTAATTTTCTATGTTTTCGTGAGTAGTGCTACTAGCGTAACAGTAGTCCATTAAAGAAACGCGTACCGTGCTTGTATTGCATGTTGCGGGTATCCCGTCCGTTTGAAGGACGTTGTATCGATGTCTTAAACACCATTTGAATATAGTTTTGATGTGGACATTCCAAGATGAAACCAAAAGATGATTATCCCAATGTCTAAGCAAATTCTTCTTAATTTAGTGTGTATTATTGGGAATATCTTCAAGGCCCGTGATCATGACCCGAGGTATAAGGGCGTGCATCAGCAATCATAATAAATCAACGAACCCCTATCCATATGTTGACACGTTGGCCTGATTAAGATGTGCTTAGGTCATGTACAATGGTGTTATATATCTTATTAATATCATATGACAATTGCTAAGTGAGAGAAAAGATAATAAAAATAGATGTATGTGTTAGGTTTAGACACTAATACGGTCTAACCCCTATTCCTCCGATCCTTTTCCGTGGTGCCGATCACAATGATCAAATTGAGGCTAGGGTTATGGACCTTATATAGTGCTAATTCCGATTTTATTTTAAACCGTAATTCCGCAGATATTTATTCCAGAAACTCCAGGTAACCAAACCAAGCCACGGATCATTAGTAAGCCATCTATCATTAGTAACCATCTAGAAGTTTCAATCTGCAATTAGTCCCACGAACACGGGTGTGTGTCACGTGCCGAATTTGAATAATTCAAATTCACAGGATTTAATCAATTCATATAGCCAACATATGAACAATCTGGCTTTCCACTTATACTGTCCCGGGTATAATTCAAGCATATTACATACACTGTATTCCAGTATAGACGTACCGGATTCTTAAGTATATTTCCTTAAGTACAATTCCACATCATTAGTTCCCTGTTATTTCCATGATAGTTTCACATGAAGTTATTCCGAAGAATGTAGTGTACAAATAAAATGTTGGCAAGACACAAATTCCTACAGTATGCCTCCTCTCACCTAAGAGATGATGTTTTCCTCTATCGTCAGAGATGGCTTATCTTCTTTTTTTGTAAAAAATTCCTCTATGTGTGCTTTGGTCAGGTACATATGACAATTGCTAAGTGAAGAAAAGAGAAATAAAAATAGATGTATGCCTCCTCTCACATAAGAGATGATCTTTAAGTAACAAATATAATACGTTTTCCTCTATCGTCAGAGATGGCTTTATCTTAATTTCTTGTAAAATTTTGATCATATACCACAATGTTTGAAGCATGCATGTGAACATTAACTGCTAGAGATAATTGTCACAGATATTTTAATCCATTACATATCATGTTTCTTTGTTTCGACATAAAATGTCTAAGACTGTACAGCCATGTTTGCTGATAGGATTTTTTGCGCCCCCTTCCAACTCAAACACGTCACCTTCCGGGCGGTTTCTACTGTTATAAACGATAGCAAATAAACGACGAAGAGCGGAACGATCAAACCAAAGGGGACACGAGATTTTACGTGGAAAACCTCTCCAAACAAAGAGACGAAAAAACCACGGCGCCAGCCAGCAATACTTCTATATCGGGTGAGGTTACAAACGCCGTGGGTTACAAATGTGTGCTTACCCCAACCGGTGGCTTACAAGAGAAATTATGGTGGCAATAAAACCCTAATCAGCTGCAGTCTGACTCGGACTCGGAAACGAGTGTACCGTACCGCGGGGGCTACGGCCCAAGCCTCCGCGACGGGCCACCGCTTCGCTCCGAAGTTAGCCTCTCACTTTATATCTTCATATGAATTTGGAACACATCAAAATAACACTCCACCTTGAGACAAATTCCATCTTGTAGCATGAACGAGAACTTCACCCTGAAAACAAAGAAAAACACCTTCGGCGCCAAATAGCCTCTTGGACTAGACAGTGATACCAACTAAGCCCGAGCAAAGCTCGAATTAGTAACAGGAAACTGGCTTTGTCATCATATCAGCAGGATTATCATGAGTACTTATCTTGCATACATTCAGTTTACCTTTTGCAACAACATCACGCACATAATGGTATTTGACGTCAATGTGCTTTGTTCTCTCATGGAACATCTGATCCTTAGTAAGGTAAATAGCACTCTGACTGTCACAAAATAGGTTAATGCAAGTATCATCTCCACAAAGCTCAGCAAACAACCTTTCAGCCAAACCGATTCTTTGCATGCTTCAGCAATAGCCATGTACTCTGCTTCAGTAGTAGACTGGGCAACAACGGATTGCAACGTTGCCCTCCAACTCACGGCACAACCACCAAGCGTGAACACATAACCTGTGAGGGATCTCCTCTTATCCAAATCGGCAGCAGAATCTGAATCCACATAGCCTACGAGTCCCTCATCAGTCTTGCCGAACTTGAGGCAAGCATTGGATGTGCCACGAAGGTACCTGAAAATCCACTGAACAGCCTTCCAATGTTTTTTAACAGGATTAGCCATATATCTACTAACCAAACTCATAGCATATGATAAATCTGGACGTGAGCAAACCATGGCATACATTAAAGAACCAACAGCACTAGAATATGGAACTCTAAACATGTACTCAAAATGCTCATCCGTACTAGGACATTGTTCAGCTGACAATTTAAAGTGAGGAGCAATAGGGGTACTAACAGATTTTGCATCATGCATGTTAAAACGATGAAGAACTTTCTTAATATAATTTTGCTGACTAAGAAACAACAAACCAGAATTTCTGTCACGGGTAATCTCCATACCTAAATTTTCTTAGCAACACCAAGATCCTTCATCTCAAACTCGCTACTCAACTGTGACTTGAGAGCAACGATATCTTTCTTGCTCTTGGCAGCAATCAACATATCATCAACATATAATAACAGGTATATAGGTGATCCATTAACAAACTTAATGTACACACAGCTATCAAATTCAGACCTCTTAAAGCCATGTGACGGGCCTCCGCTTCGCTCCGAAGTTAGCCTCTCACTTTATATATTCATATGAATTTGGAACACATCAAAATAACATCTACGCCTAGGAATATTTCTGTGGACGTATCAACGTATGTCATGGTCATGTCAGGACCCACAGCCGAAGGACAATCTAGTTGCACGGACTATATATATGTCATGGTAGGATAGGGATAATCTCTAGAACGTTGTTGCGTTTGAATTATTGGTGGTGTAGTTGAGTACAATATTGGTAGTAATATATTTTTCGCTTTCAAGTTTGACCTTGGACGAAGAGTCGGCCTCAACACTCTCGTCTCATTCCGCCGTCGTTTCGCTTGTGCTATACAGTACATATATCTAGGAGAGAGAGAGAAACCACAAACTGTTCTTCTCCTTGTTTCTGAGAACATTTTTCCAAGTGGTACATGCGCATGATCGATGCGAAGACCATGAAGCAACAAAGCTGCCGAAAAATAGCGATGTTTGCAGGATCTCACTCTCTCGTAAAATACCTTGCAGAGTTGGAGTGATGGTTCACCGGATATGCCTTTTTTTGCCGACTTGTTCTCTGGAAGATGTGATATATGTGGCGAATCTGCGCAGTTCGTGCCTGTCATCTTCGACTCTTAGTATTTTGCACATGGAAACAAAGTTGTCCCGGCGTTTGGATCTTTGGAATATGCTTATATTTGGGCAAAATTAAACTAGCTAGCACGTATCTACTTGCTAGCTCCTCCCTTGTGTAGTTGTGTTCGGAATTGAGAAAAAACTAGGTATACTCTCTCCCTCGCAGAATCGTTAATCGACCAGCTCTCCCTCGCATACTAACAAATGGCCCTTGCAAAACTCTCCATTACTTCATTTGATAAACTAATAATCGGTCTCCGTCACGGCCAGGCCTGATAATAACGACGATGTGCAGTCGGCACTGCCATCCTTGTCCGGAAAAAGATTCATATATATTATATAGATGAATGATGATTACTATGACATGGTGGTATTATCAGACAATCGATCCTCCAAGATGCTCATGTCATTTTCTCGTTAATTAATCAGAACAGTCCATCCATCATGCACGAGTGTTTGGCTGCAAATGAGAGACACTCATCATACCACTTGGATCCGGGAAGAAGAAATCTTGACGTGTTTGTGTTCCGTACACTCTTGATGAATGCATGCTATTGCTAGCTCGCCTAAAGCTTGTACATCGCGTCCAAGAAATGCCTCTTTTTTTTCTACGAGGTCACATGTGGTCTCGTCATCAGGGGATGACCAGCTAACAGTTTCCCTGCATGTCCACGTTGCCGCCACGTCAACCTGATAAGGACGTGCCTCTTGTTTCATGGAGCATATAGGTCGTTTATCTACTCGATCAAGTGAGAAAATATCGCTCCCGAGAAACCAATGGCAGATTAAGTTATAATAATGTTGTGGCATCTCCTCGCTACGATATCCCTATCGTTTGCCCTGTAGGTGATTTAATTTTCTCTCGACCGCTCTCGCTCTCGCCCCCCGCGTCGCCTCCCGAGTGAGGCGACCGGGGATCTCTCCCCGTCCTTCCCCAGCCACCCTCCCCCTCCCCTGCCCCCTCTCGCCGCCGTCGGCAGCCGCCTCCGGGCGTTGCCCGTGAGGTGCCGGCGGCGGCGGGTCTGTCCTTCCCCGCGCGCGGCGGTACCCCGACTCGGGCGGGCGAGGCTGGCGGCGGTGCAGCTCGGCAGGCAGTGGTCCGGCGGCGGCACGACGGGCCCCGGGTGGATGCTAGACGACGGCGCCGCTCCTTGGCGGCTGGGCACGGCTGCAGCAGCCGGCGGCGTCCGGAGCCCGCTCGGCCCAGATCTGGGCCCCTTTGGGCCAATCAGGGTTGGGCAGGGCTGGCTGCGTGGTGCTCCTGGAGGTAGAGTTGGGACGACGTCGGGACAAGGTTGGTGGCGGCGCTGCGGCTAGCCTACTGCAGCGTGGCGGTGGGGGCTTTGCGGGCCCAGTTTGGGCTCGGCCGGGCCAGTGTGGGCCTGGTATGACCTTGCTGCCGCGTCCAGTCGGTTACCGCGAAAGTGGTGGAGGTTGTTCCCTCCCGCCGGCTGCGGTGCTGCCGCCCCGATTCCCGTTGTGTTCCAGTCTCATCCTCTAGGCCTCGTTTCGGTGTTCACAGAGAGACGACGAAGAGGTCCTCAAGTCCGGAGTGGCGCATGCTAGTGGGTGACAAGCTAGGTGGAGCACTAAGGATCGTCCGGGTTGTGGTTTTTTGGGGGTCGGGAGAAATCCTTGTCGGCTCTCCGGTCGACACCGACGTGGTGACGCCTACGGGTGTTGCCGGTCCTTCTTGAAGGACGTCGGGTGTACCCCTTCCCCACTTCCCTCTGCATATCGGGGAAACCCTAGGACTAGTCCTGGCAGCAGCGTCGTCATCGTCGCATTCCTTCCTGAAGGAGTTGCTTGATACGCGGCGATCTGGAATGCTAGGCATGTGGTGGGAATACTTCGGAGAGGACGCAACGGTTGCGAGGCTTCTTGTTTTTTCGTCGATCTGCCATTGTTGGCTTTTGTTTCTCTTACTTTTTTTTTCTTCTTTTCTTTTGGGCTTTGATTGTGCTGCGCCCCAGCGTGCTGGTTGTATCGGTTGCTTTATTTATAAAGCTGGACGAAAGCCTGTTTCGTGGCATCTCCTCGCTACAACAACAGCAACGTTGTATGCACGGTCTGTGCCTTCAACTTAAGATCTCTTCGTGCTATATAGAGTTACACACGATAGCCTAAATACTAAGAAGGTCAAACTGATAGAAGCAGATTTGCAGCTCCCGAGCTGCAGTGAACCTGCTATTTGAAATTTTTGAAAATTTCAAATTTATGTTTCAAGAAAATCCAAAAAAATTCTTAAGATACATATGCATGTTTCTTACGTGGTGCCAATTTATGGTGCAAAAAACGTCGTATTTCGAGCTGTATAAAAATAACAAAATTCTAGTCAGTAAAAAGTGTATAAAGTGTGTTGAATCTGTCAGAATTTTCACTTTTTTGCCTAGCCCAAAATATAATGAATTTCTTTCTGAAATTTCTGGTGTACCTGCGTGATATGTAGTGTGTTGGTGTAAATTTTTTTTGAATTTTTGGAATAAAAAAAGTGTGATTTTCAAAAAATTCAAATAAAGGGAGCACTGGTGCTCGGGTGCTGCTGCGGATTTCCGAACTTTTTTCTTCACAATTTTCAGCGTCCTGCCGCCGCGGGCTGTGGCGTAGAAAGACGACCGAGCAGTGGAATTACATGAAACGAGGTCGTCATGTGCCAGAAATCTGACTTTGCGTTTGCATGTGTCCGGCGTTGTCTTTTGCGCGGAAGACGTTCATTGTCGAGTGTCGACTTAAGGTGGCACCAGTGTTGTTTCTTCACGCCGAGCCATGTGTCCTAGGTAAAAAGAATTAAATAGCGGGCTATTACATTTATCGGCGCCGTCAGAAGCACTACGGGAAAGACTCAAGACGCCGACGGCCAGGACCTACGCCGACGGCCACCCCGACCAGGCCAGCTGTGGAGGTTATGCCGAACGGGTATACCTGCCACGGTGGATAAAACCAGGCCCACCAAGGAGGCCCATCAGCTAAATCCGGAGGGCTTAATGGAGAAGGCCTCATGGGCTTAGGCGCAAGGATAAGCCTAGGCTGGCTTAGTGAAGTCCAAGACGAAGGCCAGACCGCGTTCGCCTTAGGGAGCAAGTTAGGGTTTGTTACCGTGTTAGTCTAGGACTCATGATCTATGTCGGTTAAGGCTTTCCTTGTAGGGGAAGGCTTGGCGCCTTTATAAGCCAGCCTTCCAGCAGCCTTAGGGCACGCATACAATCTCATTGTAACCTGTACACATATTCTCCTTGAGTGAATTATAGCAGCACGTAGGATCTCGCCACCGTCGTGAGATCCGAAGCTGGGTAAGATCGTGTGTGCAATCCCGTCACTGGAACCCTCTACGTTCTTCCCCACCTCCTCTACGGTACGTATGAATCCATATAGTAGTTCCGCGTTACCAATACCTCGACACCAGCCTAGATCTTTCCTTTTTTTTTAGCTACGCCGACGGCATGCCGTCGGCCTAGCTTTTTTGTTTTTTTTTTTTTTTTGAGCTACGCCGACAGCTAGGCCGACGGCATGCCATCGGCCTAGCTTTGTTTTTTTTTTTACTTACTCATCATTTTGAGCATAACTTTTGCATTGGAATTCGGATTTCGATGTTCTTTAGCTCGTTTCGAAGAGGGGCTCCAGAGCGTCGGAATCCAACCAAAAGTTAGGTGATGCCATACCAAGTGGGTACAAGTGTGTTTTGGGTTGTAGATGTCCAAGATTCCACTCCGGGATGTTAGCGGCTTCACCGTCATCAGTTTCTCTCTAGTGAGTTTCTGGACTTACAGCTGGAAACTCCCACTTCGGTCGAATTGGAGGGAATCTTGTGAAGAGTTGGGGTATAACTTTGTTTTGGGACTTCCTAGGGTCCATCCTAACACAACCAAGCAAAGAGTTGCACTTTTCTACTCCATTTTGACGCCGGTACCGGCTGTAGTCGTATAAGCCTGGTTTTTTCTCCAGCGGGGCTAGGTTTTCACCGAGAGGGGTTCCGGAGAGTCAGGATTCCACCACAAGCTAGGGGGTGCCATATCATGTGTGTACAAGTGTGTTATGGGTTTTGGATGGCAAATATTGCACTCCGGGGTGTGACCTGTTTCACCGGCATCCACTTCTCTCTAGGAGTTTCATGACTTATAGCCTGAAAGTTCCATATCGGACAAACATGAGGAAATCTTCTCAAGAGTTGGGTTATACCTTTGTCTTGTGACTTCCTAGGGCCTAGCCTAATACAACCAAGCAACTAGTTACACTTTGCTACCCCATTTTGACGCCGGTACCAGTTGTATTCGTATAAGTCTGGTTTTTCTCCAACGGGGCTAGGGTTTCACCGGAGTGGGGCTCCGGAGCGTCGGTTCCCACCACAAGCTAGTGGGTGCCATACCATGTGTGTAAAAGTGTGTTATGGGTTTGGATGGCAAAGATTGCACTCCGGGGTGTGACCTGCTTCACCGGCATCCACTTCTCTCTAGGGAGTTTACATGCACTTATAGCGTGATAGTCCCCGATTGGACAAGCCGGAGGGAAACTTGTCAAGAGTTGGGTTAGGGATGATATGGATGTCATATTTGGATTTCTCTCATTTTTCTAATCGATTTAGACATATTATTTGTCAAATTTTGATTTACGGATTTGTAGATATGAATTATTCAATATTAAATGAAAAAAGGCAAATAAGTTAATTATTATTTGAATTCAAGATTATTTAATTCAAGATTATTATTAATGATTCATTTCTTTTTATTTAAATAATTATTCGGATTCATAAAATAAAGGTGTGTGACATCATAGTCCATGGGTTAATAGGATTGATAGGATAATATTGTCAGTAAAGCATCTGTTGTTTCTAGGTCCCTCATAGGGAAGGAACTAAGAAGTTAAGCGTGCTGGGACTGGAGTAGTCTGAGGATGGGTGACCTATGGGGAAGTGTTAGTAGAAGCGAGTAGGCCGACGGCGTTTCTACGCCGACAGGGGGATACACCGATGGGGATACACCGACGGCCACCGTCGGCCTACCCCTACGCCGACGGTTTTCAGCCTTTCCCCGACGGCAGGGGGCCGTCGGCGTCTTGCCTGTTTCCCGTAGTGAAGCTATGACAAGCTATAATGAACCTAGGTCCCATTTAGCGTTCCTCTTGAGTAATGAATTTTTTGAAAAAATAAGCATACAAGAAAGTATCAAATATTATATATCACGTATATTTGACACACATATTCCGTAACTAAGATTTGCATCAATGCTTCATGTATAGATAAAAAACAAGAAGAAATAATAGGATAGATGGGTGGCTTTATGAAACTCATTTGCATCCTTCCTTTGACTTCAGCAGTTTAGCGGGATTTAGCAGACTATTAGGGTCATTTTCAATTTCGCGTTAAAAGTGTATAACTTTAGTCGACGGCTCCCGAAAGATCTATAGCGGGCTATTTAAACCCATGGTTCTAGGCCTTACGAACCCAGTTTAATTTGGTCCAAACAAGGATTGGTGAGATGGTCTGCTAATTCTCGCGTATGGGCTGAAATGAAAACGAAAACTAAGGAAAGAAGACCACATCCTGAACCTGAACTCCATCTCCACATCCTGACAGTGAAGTCTTACTAATGGAAACAGCCACTAAACAGACAACTATAACGGGAATTAAAATAGGTACATGTCAAGTTAGTCACAGACATTTTCTGCATTCAGTATCCAGCTGGAAAAACGACTAATTTGTGGATGAGAATAACCGACGGTTTCAGCGACAGTGTCGCGTCATAACTTGATAGTCTGATAGATACCACCGCTGCAGTTGGCAATGACAGGAAATTTTTCTTCCCTTGGAAACTGCAGCAAGATGACGAGAGCAATTCGAGTGGCGCACATGGTCAATGACGCCGTGCAGTACACGGAGCTGACCTCCTCCACGTACGGGTGCAATGCAATAGCTCTTCAGATAGAGAAAATAAAGGTTCATCAGGGACATGGCAAAGAAAAAACATTGTTTGTGACCTGTGCAAAAAAGACAAAAAACAATCGAGTACAAAGTCATTTTGAAAACACCGAATTTGTCTTTTTTGCACAGCCCACAAAAAATGTCTTTTCTTCGTGAAACTTTTTGTGCTACAATAAAATATCATCTAGTATATCCGAAAATTTTATTTAGAATTTTTTGACATTTTAAAAATATTTTTTGAATAGTGGGTGCATCTAGACCTACGAGCCAATATGGATTTCCCGTTCAGAAGCTTCTCCATTAAAATGCAGAGGGAGATGGAGCACGCAATAAACGTACAGAGCCTGAGAAAAGAAAATGCTCACCTCAGTACCTCACATCCTTCTCAAAGAGCAGTACATTTGTGGGTTACATGTACTTTTTTTTTTTGAACTGGGGTTACATGTACTTGAAATGCTGTTAAGCTGATCATAAGATCAACTGCAGCTCTGCATATTCCACGCATATAATAATAAATTAAATTTTGGAGACGAAATAGAAATTCAGAGAGCTAGAAACATATGAAGTGGTGAATAAATTCGTTACCTGCGGAAGTCAAGCTAAAGTCTTGATCCTCCAATAACATATAAGCAGTTTCAGTGCGATCAATAATGTGACCATAATGGACTTGGTGGTAGCTAAATACTTTGTCAGTTCTATATAAGATTATAAATTCATTTTTCTATCTGCATAAGAATATGAGATTATTGGATAGGTTTGATCGGAGGTTTTTAGGGTGCTTTTTCAGAGTACAATTCGACGAAATAGATTCAGTGACATGCATATACTATATTCTCCTGCGTACAATGGAGCGCATAAATCTGGTGAAAGTAGATCTAGCCAATAGTATTTGGTATCAATTAAAACTCAGTGTTATAAAGTTTGAAGCTACTAAAAGGTAACTCTAACATCGTACGTTCAAATGCTTTACCATATTTTATATTAGCGAGAGCTATAAAACCTAAATCCTGGATCTACGAAGAGAAGAGCATCAGATCTTACTAAAATAAACCAAGGAAATATGGGCTCAGTATATATAATTGCAGGGAAAATCAACTGACAAGCACAGGGATGAGTCAAAGACGGGGTCCAACCGCCATAGTGACAAAGGCAAGGACGACCACCGGCAAAAGGATAACACGCGCCATAAGAAGAATGATCCGCCTCGCCGTGAAAGAGATCAAGACAAGGGGAAGGACGCACGGCGTGGGAGCGACCGGCTTAACATGCCACCTCCGCCCGCAGCACGGGCAAGAGACGAAGGAAACAGGGGCAACAGAGATCCGCCTCAAAGGCGATCTCGCTCCCGCTCCCTCATCGCCAAAGCCGTCAGGAGGAGCCACGGCGTAGCCAATCCAACAAGGGCAGCCAGGGAAAACACTCATCTCTCAGACGCCCGCATCGTCTCGATGAGATTAAAGCGGCCAGAGAGGAGTCTTACCTGGGCCCTGTGTGCTTTGGACCGGCGATTCGCAAGGTGCAACTCCCATCCTCGCTAGGCAATGTCAAGAAAATTGTGAACAAGTACAATGGCATTGACAAACCGGACATATGGCTGCCTGATTATATCCACGCCGTTGGTATTAATGACGGTGATTACAACGCAGCTGTACGTTTTCTTCCACTCATGTTGGAGGGAACGGCCCGGTTATGGATCGACACTTTGCCAGAAAAGAGTATCCACAATTGGCAAGACATGCAGAAAACATTCATGCAACACTTCTCATGCACATACAAACGTCCAAAGGCTTACTCAGATCTACTAAAGTGCGCTCAAGTGGAGGGGAGTCAAGCAGAGCTTTCATAGCTCGATGGACAGAGACAAAGAATGCATGTGAAGACGTTTCTGAGATCCAGGCCATACATGCTTTTATGAACAGCCTGAAGAAAGGCAACATGATGAGATATATGTTAGCCAGCCAAAACATCAAACACCTCGGCGAGCTCTTAGACAGCGCGAACAATTACGCTGCAGCAGAAGACGACGCTCGAGCTGACGACGGCGATCTGCGCATGGACATAGCTGTTAACCCGGAAAAGCGAAACAACAATCAAAGCCGGAAAAAGAAGGAAGCCAACGATGCGCCAGGACCATCAAAGGAGGTAGCCTTTGCCAATAAGAAGGGTGGCCAGAGCGGGGCTAGCAGATGGCAGAAGAAGGCGATGACAGTCAAGGGTCAAGACCCATTAAAATCACCTATGACGACATCAAAGATGAACCTTGTGCCCATCATAGCAAGCTTGGCAAATGCACCCATACCAACAGGCAGTGCCGCCTTAACGATGATATCAAGAAGGATCCTGACGCTGGCTTCAAGGCAAAGCAGTTCAAGCGCAAGAACCGTAAAGACAAAAAGAGCAGAAGGACAACGAGGAAAGTGCTTCGGAGCCGGAAGATCAGGAGCCAAAGCACAAGAGGAGCAACAAGTTTCCAAGGGTCGAAACAAGCCTTGTTACTTTCCTTGCCACTCCTTCGGCCAAAAAGGAAAAGGCAGCCTGGAGGGAACTCAATGCCACTATGCCAGCGGTTCCCCAGTATCTCAACTGGTCCGAGCACCCATTACATGGGACCGCAACGATCATCCTGATCATATTCCACAGAACCCAGGGAATTACGCGCTCGTTGTAAACCCAATTGTGCAGCAATGCAGGCTTTCTAAGGTGCTTATGGATGGAGGGAGTAGCATCAACATCCTCTATCTTGAAACCTTAAAGCGCATGCGCCTTTCTGAGACACAGCTAAAACATAGCACAGTCAAGTTTCACGGCATAGTGCCAGGCAGGCAGGCCAGTTCTATGGGAACAATCGTCTTAGACGTCACCTTTGGTGACGAAACAAACTATAGGACTGAGGAAGTTGCCTTTGAGGTGGTGGAATTCAAAAGTGCGTATCACGCAATCTTTGGCCGCCCAGCCTTTGCCAAATTCATGGCACGCCCGTGTTACATCTACAGCAAGCTCAAAATACCTGGACCAAACGGCGTCATCACGGTCAATGGCGACTTCAAGAAGGCGAAGGAATGCGAAGCAGGAAACGCCGTCTTAGCAGAAGCAGTCATCAGCAAGGAAGAGCTGGAGCAGTACAAGAAAGAAGTTAACACCAATGAAATGCCGGATGGTAAGAAGCCTCCTTGCGCTCGGATGTCACTTTCAAGGCCAGCTCAAACTCGAAGAAGATCGTGCTGGACAACGCGATGCAAGCAAGACGACGAACATAGGCGCGGACCTCAGTGACGCATAGGAAGGCGCGCTCGTCAAGTTCCTCCGTGAGCAACGGGATATTTTTGCATGGTCACCATCAGACATGCCAGGAGTACCCCGGGAACTTGCCGAGCACAGCCTTAATGTCGCCAAAGGTGCCAAGCCAGTAAAACAAGGTCTTCGTCGCTTCGGTCCAGAGAAGAAGAAAGCAATAGGAAAAGAGGTAGCTCGGCTTAGTGCCGCTAATTTCATTAGAGAGGTTATCCACACAGATTGGCTAGCAAATCCTGTATTAGTACCTAAGAAGGACGTGAAAGACTTGCGCATGTGCATAGATTTCACCGGCTTAAACAAAGCCTGTCCTAAAGACCCCTTCGCATTGCCGCGAATTGATCAGGTCGTAGATGCTGTATCAGGTTCTGAATTACTATGCTTTTTGGACGCTTACTCTGGCTACCACCAAATTAAGATGAAGGAGTCTGACCAAATTAAGACTTCCTTCATCACACCTTTCGGAACGTTTTGCTACATAACTATGCCTTTCGGGCTTAAAAACGCTGGCTCAACGTACCAACGTTGCCTACACGATCAAATAGGCCGCAATGTTCACGCTTATGTCGATGACATTGCCGTTATGTCGCGAAAACGCGGCGATCTCATCGTTGACCTTCAAGAAACCTTTGATAACTTAAGAAAATATAACATGAAGCTAAATCCGGGAAAATGCTTTTTTGGCGTCCCAGCAGGAAAACTTTTAGGCTTCATTGTTTCAGAAAGAGGTCTTGAGGTTAACCCAGAAAAGATTCGAGCTATCATGGACATCAAAAAGCCTACTTGTCTTAAAGATGTCAAAGGCTCACAGGATCTGCAGCAGCTGTAAGCCGATTTATTAGTAGGCTTGGGGATAAAGCTTTACCCCTATACAGGTTGTTGAAGAAAACTAAGACGTTCGTCTGGACTGAAGAGGCAGATGCAGCCTTAGCACAGTTAAAAGACGCCTTAGTTTCAGCACCAATATTAGCGTCTCCTCTACCACAAGAGCCGATGCTACTTTACATGGCGGCTACCAACCTAGTTATTAGTGCAGTGGTTGTTGTTGAACGAAAGGAAGAAGGAAAGGAGCTACCGGAACAAAGGCCGGTATATTATATCAGCGAAGTCTTCTCCGAATCCAAACAACGATACCCTCACTATCAGAAGCTGGCTTATGGAGTTTTCTTCGCAGCCAGAAAATTACGCCATTATTTCCAAGAGCACCCAATCACGGTAGTCAGTAAGGCGCCATTGGGTGACATTATAAACAACACTGATGCCACTGGACGTGTGGCTAAGTGGGGAATTGAATTGGCAGCCTTCGATATCCAGTACAAGCCACGTACAGCCATCAAATCCCAGTCTTTAGCTGATTTCATCGCAGACTGGACGAAGCAATGGATGAACTTCCCCTCCCTGACGAAGAATATTGGGTTATGCACTTTGACGGCTCCAAAATGTTGCAGGGATCGGGAGCTGGCGTGGTACTGAAGAACCCTAAAGGAGACAAGATGTGCTATGTCTTGCAGATACACTTCAATGCCACTAATAATGTTGCAGAATACGAGGCTCTGTTGCATGGATTGCACGTCGCAAAGGATTTGGGCATTAGCCGTCTTTTGTGCTATGGCGATTCAGACCTCGTTGTTCAACAGTTAGAAGGGGCATGGGACGCGAAAGCCCTACAATGGCTGAATACCGACGCACGGTAGACGAGTTTGGTCGGTGTTTTATCGGCTTAGAAGTCAAGCATATCAAAAGGGAGGAAAATGAAGCAGCGGACGCCTTAGCCAGAATGGGCTCGAAAAGATCGAAGGTGCCCTCCGATATATTTTTGGAGCACCTGTACGTGCCGTCTATTAAAGGCGGAGATGAGGATGACCCCATGGCTTCGCAGTCTGTTTCCGTCATGCTGGTCACACCAGATTGGACACAGCCCTACATAAATTTCCTCCTTAACAAGGAAGAGCCAGAGGATGAAGTCTTAAGGCGGCAAGTTGTGCGCAGAGCTAAGGCATACACAATAATAAATGGAGAGCTATACAAGCGGAGTACCACAGGTGTATATCAACGATGCGTTTCGCCGGAAGAAGGACAGGAGATACTAGAAGAGATCCATGGTGGATGTTGCGGTCATCATGCCTCTGCCCGAGCAATTGTCGCCAAAGCTTTTAGACATGGATTCTACTGGCTCACAGCAAAGCAAGACGCAGAAGAACTCGTCAAGAAATGCGTTGGATGCCAAAAGTATGCAAGACAGCCAAAGATGCCAGCCCAGGAGTTGCGCACCATTCCAATCACGTGGCCATTTGCGGTCTGGGGACTGGACATGGTAGGTCCATTCAGGACTGCGCGAGGCGGCGTCAAACATCTCTTAGTTGCGGTGGATAAATACACCAAGTGGGTTGAAGCTAAGCCCATAAAAAAGCTTGATGGGGCAACAGCCAAGAAGTTCGTCATTGAGGTTATAACGAGATTTGGCGTCCCCACAGTATCATTACGGACAATGGGACAAACTTCGCCGTAGGAGAATGGCAAAGTACTGTGGTGAAGTTGGTATTCGTTTGGACTTAGCATCTGTGGCTCATCCACAATCGAATGGCCAAGTTGAGCGAACCAACAGTATAATTCTACAGGGAATAAAGCCAAGATTAGAGGTGCCTTTGCATAGAGCAGCTGGAGCATGGGTAGAAGAATTACCTGCTGTCTTATGGAGCATACGCACAACTCCAAGCAGCGCAACAGGCTATACCCCTTTCTTTCTCATATATGGCGCTGAAGCGGTACTCCCAACAGATGTCCTGCACGACACACCTCGTGTAACAGCCTACGTCGAAGCAGACGCAGAAGAAGCCCGACAGGACGGCTTAGACCTTCTCGAAGAAGAGCGTGAGATAGCGCTTCAGCGCTCCGCCATTTATCAGCAGAACATGCGGCGTTACACAGTCGCAAGGTAAGACGGAGATCGTTTCGGAAGGCGATTTGGTGCTTCGCCTTGTTCAGCAAAAGGAGCACAAACTATCTCCCATATGGGAAGGACCCTTCGTTATCAGCAAAGCGCTTAAGAACGGGGCATATTATCTTGTGGACCTCCGTGATATCAAGAAGAAGAAGAAAAGAGGCCGCAAAAGGAAAAGGAACGAAGAAGCAGTGCTCAAAGACGAAACGTCCTTGGAACATTGAGCAGCTACGTCCTTTTTACACTTAGCAATTCTATTGTAATCACACCATATATGATTATGAAATAAAAGTCTTTGGTTCCCTCAATTATTTTTATGCATGAGTTCTCGCCGTCTTTTATTTCCATTTGATCATATATTTCGATAAAAATATCAATGTTAACCCGAATTGGCTCGTGCTTGTGGTTACTCACATGATGCTTTTGCCTTAAGGCCTTACAAAAATTAAAATTGCGTCCGTCTAAGAGTATTTATCTGATCGCGTATATGCTGGCTTGTCTTAGTAGATGCTTTACGCACCAAAAGCCGGCGCCGTTTCTGTGTTTAAACAGTTTGGTTACTAACCCTGTTGCCAGCGAAGTGTTCCGTGCCTTAGGTTCTGCCAGCATACGAAAAGGCTAAAGCATATAAGCCAGAAAACTTAAAGACGGATAAGGAGCATAGTTTGCAAGCCTTTTAAAAATAAGTGCATGCGTCGCAAAACAAACATGTTCAACAGATAAAAAGGCTCCTGCCATTACAAAACATAACTTAACAAGTCTTTTGTGCCATTTTATGACACGCTTAATGCAAAGTTTTTCCTGCATCTTATGCAGGGGACTGAGGAGGCGAAGACGCAGGGGACTTGGATGGATCCAGCGTAGCTTCAGACTCGCCTTCTTCTTCTTCATTTCCGTCTTCTGACTCATCGCCATTACCAGTTGTGGGTGCTTCGGCTTCGTCATCAGACACGTCGTCAGGACGGGGAGGCACAGGCTTCTTGGAGAAGAAGATAGACAAGTCTACCATCTCAGCAACGGCTGAGGCAAAGCCAGAGACAGAGGCATAGACCTTTTCTTTGACGAGCTCGTTGCCGTCTCTGTCCTTGGCTGGGAAACACTTGATAACGCGCCACATGTTGACCTCGGGGTAGTGGCCGCGAACAAGTCCTAGAGCAAGTTTTGCTCCGCCTCTAGCTGCTGAGCGAAGACGCTCCACCACCTCTGGGACGCAGTTCTGAAGAAGTGGCAGCAAGTTGCTGGTGTTTGTCACTTGGGGCAGCTGTTTTGGGAAGATGTTGGCGACAACGTCTCTTCCCGCAGCATACAGCCCTGACACAATTTCGCCACACTCCAAGATAAGCTCCAGGCGCGTCTCAGAGGTAAGCCTTTCCCCAAACCCAGCTGGAACTGTGGAAAGGAGGAATGGAAAAAGTTAAGGCGTAATGAAGCGTTGGATAAAGGCGAAAAGTGACAGAAAAGGCGAGAAGTAAAAGAAGAGAGGCTTACTTAGCAGTTTCTCGTCAATGGCGGTGCTCTCATCAGCTCGGCGTTCAAGACGACCTTGTAAGCTCTGGATTAGGAGCCCATCCTTTTCAGCCTGTCGCTGCAGTTTCAGAAGTTCTGCCTTCAGTTTGTCTTGCTCTGCAGCGGCGCTGTCTTGGACGGCTTTAAGATTGGCCTCGGCCGTCTTTCGGTTCTCCTCCAGCTGCTTAAACAAGGCGGCATTCTCCCGCCTCACCACTTCTATATCGCCAGTCTCGCTGACGATCTGTTTCGCCTTCGCCACAACAGCTGTGCAAAAACACATTGCATGTGTTGAGCATATTATGCCTTAAAGCAAGCTAAACTCACAACGCATGTGAAAGAACAACATTTACCTTCGTTCGCCTTGTTTTCGGCGACGGCTTGCTTGAGCACTTGCCTTTGGTTACTCAGTGAGTACCATAGATCGCATGTAAGTTGCTCGCTGCTCTGCTAAGGCAAGGGCAGTAGTAAGTAACAAAGGTAAAGACTAAAGTATAGCTACAAGGGGCTTGGGGACTGAGTCTTTATCAACATGAAAGAAAGGCCATTACGTCGGCTTAGTCAAAGCACAACGTAATGCCCGGGGACTAGTATGTACATAAAGACGGAAATTTACCTGCATCATGGCCTTCAAGGCTTTGTAGCTCTTCTTCATTGTGACGTACAGCTCGTCACAATTGTCTTCCAGATTCAAGATGGTCAATGTCTGACCAACTGGCCTTAGCTTCGGAGGCGGCTCGTTGCGCTCCTTCTCATCGGCAAGCATGGCGGCGATGTTGGGTAAGATGTACCCCTCGTCGTCAAAGAGCTCTTGCTTCACCATGTTGCGGATAGCCTCACGAGTAATGGGCTCGTTCGGCTCTTCTGACTGAATTACTGCCGCCTTCCCAGCAGCGGCAGCCCTGGCCAACTTCTCAGTTTCCGTCTTCTCAGGTAAGACGGATGGGTCCAGATCTGTAGGCTGATCTTCAGATGAGCTTGGGGCTGTCTCTTGCTGAATGGAGGGGTGGGGGGAGCAACGGCCGGAGAAGGCTCAGCCTTCTTTGCTTGGAAGAAAGTACTTTCTTCCTCTTGAGAGGCGCAGTTGGCTTGATCCTGCGAATCATATACAAAATAAGATAACATTCATAGACACTGTTCGCCTTACTACAGAAATTGAGGTTCGGCTTACTTCTGCACTGGAGCGTTGAAAGCCGCATCTTCATCGTCCTCAATGTCGAGAACTTCGGCATTTGCAGGAATGGTTTTCTCGCGTTTCCGCCTTTCTGCTGCTGAAGTTGCTGCAGAAGCTCCTGAAGCCTTTCGTTTCCGAGTCTTTGAGGGCTCGGGTGCCGCTTCAGGCACGTAAAACAAAGGAGCCAGCAGATTATCTGGCAAAGGGCGAGCTGAAATTAAAAGTGGTGTTAGTAAGGCAAATATCGTGGAAGTATAAAAACACAGTGACGGTAAATGCCTTACCTTGGGAGCCGGGTTGGCGGCTGTGTACATAGGACGCTGCTCTGTGAGCTGGATCCTTTCCTTGGCAATCCTCTTAAAGCGATACACGAGGGCGTCGTGCGTGAGGTCGCTCTCACTAACACGGAGAGGATCTCTTCTGGTCCGTGTAGTGGCATAAGAGGCCCTTGCGATCCTTCAAAGGCTGGATTCGCCTTGACAACCAACATAAGATGGTGTCTGCGCCCGTGAGTTTGGGCACTGCAGTCTTTGTCAAGTACTCAATTCGCCTTTGCATGCGACGGAGGTTGTCAGGAAGGACCTTCAGTGGTTTCTCGCCCCAAGAAAGGCGGGGCTCCGCAGGCAAAGGAGAAAAGCGAGGAAGTCCTATGTCTTTGCCTACTGGCGCCATGTCTTTGCAGTAGAAGAAGGAGCTGTTCCAGCCTTTAATGGAATCTATTTTTGGCGCCTTAGGATACCAGTCTCTGCCTCTACGAAGGTTGATGCTAACTGTTCCTAAGGAAAGCAGTTCTTCCTTCTCTGTTTGGCGCTTGCAAGTAAAGCAGTACTTGAAGAATTCTAAGCTGGGTTCTATGCCTAAGTATCCTTCGAATAAGGCCATAAAGCCAGCTATGTACAAGATGCTATTGGGGCCTACGCTATGAGGCTGAAGGCCATAGTAGTCTAAGACAGATTGGAAAAAAGGATGCGGTGGCAGAGACAAACCGCGGAGGAGATGTGAGACGAGGAGCACTCGTTCATCGCCGGCGGGATCTGGAGCAGGGTGGCCGTACGCTGACCGCCAGTGGCAGTTCTCCTTTGGTGGGAGAATGCCCTCCTTTTGCAGCTGCATGAGGTCCGCGTCGGTGATGGTGGAAGCTGCCCAGTTGCGGGAGGATGCTTCCTCTCCCTCCTCCTCTGCCTCCGCCGCGTCGCCCTCGTCGGAGGGCTGGGCGTTCTTCTCTGCTCGGTGGAGATGGCCGCGGAGCTTGTTGCCGTGCCGCGCGAGAAGCAGATGCATCCGCGGCCCGATCCCCTCGTGGCCAGATCTTGTCCCGCCGTCGCCGCCGACGCCGCCGCCGCTGCCGCTCCCGCGGTCGCATCGGAGCTCTCCATGAGTGGGTGCGCAGGTGGTGGTGGTGGAGCTCGCCGGAGTTCAGATGGGATGGGCGCGAGGAGGAAGATGAACAGGAAATGGATCGGATGGAATAATGAAGAAAATATGTTTCCTTATATGGGGAGAGTGCGCCGCGATTAGTGCGGTGGTGCAACGTCCGCGCGATTTTCGCCACGCGTCCCGCAACGGTCAGATAGTGGGCATCTTCTCCCTGACGCCTCGGAGATCGTGTGCGGAAAATAGCGGTGATGGCGTCACAACGTCTCTTTGCTTGTCCAAACTGTCGTGGACTGGCTTTGACTGCGATGACGTCATGACAAGACTTGACGCTGACAGAATCTTTCTGCCAGATTGTTCAAAGTGCAGGAGAGTTCGGCTTAATCCTTAAGGCAGACTGAACGTCTCATTTTGGAATGCTCCAAGCTCTTCTGTTCGCCTTTCGCAAAGGCGAAAGCTCGTGTCTTACAAAGACGGAAAACGAAGAACTTAAACCTTTCCGGGGACTACTGTGGAGGTTATGCCGAACGGGTATACCTGCCACGGTGGATAAAACCAGGCCCACCAAGGAGGCCCATCAGCTAAAGCCGGAGGGCTTAATGGAGAAGGCCTCATGGGCTTAGGCGCAAGGATAAGCCCTGGGCTGGCTTAGTGAAGTCCAAGACGAAGGCCAGACCGCGTTCGCCTTAGGGAGCAAGTTAGGGTTTGTTACCGTGTTAGTCTAGGACTCATGATCTATGTCGGTTAAGGCTTTCCTTGTAGGGGAAGGCTTGGCGCCTTTATAAGCCAGCCTTCCAGCAGCCTTAGGGCACGCATACAATCTCATTGTAACCTGTACACATATTCTCCTTGAGTGAATTATAGCAGCACGTAGGATCTCGCCACCGTCGTGAGATCCGAAGCTGGGTAAGATCGTGTGTGCAATCCCGTCACTGGAACCCTCTACGTTCTTCCCCACCTCCTCTACGGTACGTATGAATCCATATAGTAGTTCCGCGTTACCAATACCTCGACACCAGCCTAGATCTTTCCTTTTTTTTTAGCTACGCCGACGGCATGCCGTCGGCCTAGCTTTTTTTTTTTTTTTTTTTTTGAGCTACGCCGACAGCTAGGCCGACGGCATGCCATCGGCCTAGCTTTGTTTTTTTTTTTACTTACTCATCATTTTGAGCATAACTTTTGCATTGGAATTCGGATTTCGATGTTCTTTAGCTCGTTTCGAAGAGGGGCTCCAGAGCGTCGGAATCCAACCAAAAGTTAGGTGATGCCATACCAAGTGGGTACAAGTGTGTTTTGGGTTGTAGATGTCCAAGATTCCACTCCGGGATGTTAGCGGCTTCACCGTCATCAGTTTCTCTCTAGTGAGTTTCTGGACTTACAGCTGGAAACTCCCACTTCGGTCGAATTGGAGGGAATCTTGTGAAGAGTTGGGGTATAACTTTGTTTTGGGACTTCCTAGGGTCCATCCTAACACAACCAAGCAAAGAGTTGCACTTTTCTACTCCATTTTGACGCCGGTACCGGCTGTAGTCGTATAAGCCTGGTTTTTTCTCCAGCGGGCTAGGTTTTCACCGGAGAGGGGTTCCGGAGAGTCAGGATTCCACCACAAGCTAGGGGGTGCCATATCATGTGTGTACAAGTGTGTTATGGGTTTTGGATGGCAAATATTGCACTCCGGGGTGTGACCTGTTTCACCGGCATCCACTTCTCTCTAGGGAGTTTCATGACTTATAGCCTGAAAGTTCCATATCGGACAAACATGAGGAAATCTTCTCAAGAGTTGGGTTATACCTTTGTCTTGTGACTTCCTAGGGCCTAGCCTAATACAACCAAGCAACTAGTTACACTTTGCTACCCCATTTTGACGCCGGTACCAGTTGTATTCGTATAAGTCTGGTTTTTCTCCAACGGGGCTAGGGTTTCACCGGAGTGGGGCTCCGGAGCGTCGGGTTCCCACCACAAGCTAGTGGTGCCATACCATGTGTGTAAAAGTGTGTTATGGGTTTGGATGGCAAAGATTGCACTCCGGGTGTGACCTGCTTCACCGGCATCCACTTCTCTCTAGGGAGTTTACATGCACTTATAGCGTGATAGTCCCCGATTGGACAAGCCGGAGGGAAACTTGTCAAGAGTTGGGTTAGGGATGATATGGATGTCATATTTGGATTTCTCTCATTTTTCTAATCGATTTAGACATATTATTTGTCAAATTTTGATTTACGGATTTGTAGATATGAATTATTCAATATTAAATGAAAAAAGGCAAATAAGTTAATTATTATTTGAATTCAAGATTATTTTAATTCAAGATTATTATTAATGATTCATTTCTTTTTATTTAAATAATTATTCGGATTCATAAAATAAAGGTGTGTGACATCATAGTCCATGGGTTAATAGGATTGATAGGATAATATTGTCAGTAAAGCATCTGTTGTTTCTAGGTCCCTCATAGGGAAGGAACTAAGAAGTTAAGCGTGCTGGGACTGGAGTAGTCTGAGGATGGGTGACCTATGGGGAAGTGTTAGTAGAAGCGAGTAGGCCGACGGCGTTTCTACGCCGACAGGGGATACACCGATGGGGATACACCGACGGCCACCGTCGGCCTACCCCTACGCCGACGGTTTTCAGCCTTTCCCCGACGGCAGGGGGCCGTCGGCGTCTTGCCTGTTTCCCGTAGTGAAGCTATGACAAGCTATAATGAACCTAGGTCCCATTTAGCGTTCCTCTTGAGTAATGAATTTTTTGAAAAAATAAGCATACAAGAAAGTATCAAATATTATATATCACGTATATTTGACACACATATTCCGTAACTAAGATTTGCATCAATGCTTCATGTATAGATAAAAAAAGAAGAAATAATAGGATAGATGGGTGGCTTTATGAAACTCATTTGCATCCTTCCTTTGACTTCAGCAGTTTAGCGGGATTTAGCAGACTATTAGGGTCATTTTCAATTTCGCGTTAAAAGTGTATAACTTTAGTCGGACGGCTCCCGAAAGATCTATAGCGGGCTATTTAAACCCATGGTTCTAGGCCTTACGAACCCAGTTTAATTTGGTCCAAACAAGGATTGGTGAGATGGTCTGCTAATTCTCGCGTATGGGCTGAAATGAAAACGAAAACTAAGGAAAGAAGACCACATCCTGAACCTGAACTCCATCTCCACATCCTGACAGTGAAGTCTTACTAATGGAAACAGCCACTAAACAGACAACTATAACGGGAATTAAAATAGGTACATGTCAAGTTAGTCACAGACATTTTCTGCATTCAGTATCCAGCTGGAAAAACGACTAATTTGTGGATGAGAATAACCGACGGTTTCAGCGACAGTGTCGCGTCATAACTTGATAGTCTGATAGATACCACCGCTGCAGTTGGCAATGACAGGAAATTTTTCTTCCCTTGGAAACTGCAGCAAGATGACGAGAGCAATTCGAGTGGCGCACATGGTCAATGACGCCGTGCAGTACACGGAGCTGACCTCCTCCACGTACGGGTGCAATGCAATAGCTCTTCAGATAGAGAAAATAAAGGTTCATCAGGGACATGGCAAAGAAAAAACATTGTTTGTGACCTGTGCAAAAAAGACAAAAAACAATCGAGTACAAAGTCATTTTGAAAACACCGAATTTGTCTTTTTTGCACAGCCCACAAAAAATGTCTTTTCTTCGTGAAACTTTTTGTGCTACAATAAAATATCATCTAGTATATCCGAAAATTTTATTTAGAATTTTTTGACATTTTAAAAATATTTTTTGAATAGTGGGTGCATCTAGACCTACGAGCCAATATGGATTTCCCGTTCAGAAGCTTCTCCATTAAAATGCAGAGGGAGATGGAGCACGCAATAAACGTACAGAGCCTGAGAAAAGAAAATGCTCACCTCAGTACCTCACATCCTTCTCAAAGAGCAGTACATTTGTGGGTTACATGTACTTTTTTTTTTTGAACTGGGGTTACATGTACTTGAAATGCTGTTAAGCTGATCATAAGATCAACTGCAGCTCTGCATATTCCACGCATATAATAATAAATTAAATTTTGGAGACGAAATAGAAATTCAGAGAGCTAGAAACATATGAAGTGGTGAATAAATTCGTTACCTGCGGAAGTCAAGCTAAAGTCTTGATCCTCCAATAACATATAAGCAGTTTCAGTGCGATCAATAATGTGACCATAATGGACTTGGTGGTAGCTAAATACTTTGTCAGTTCTATATAAGATTATAAATTCATTTTTCTATCTGCATAAGAATATGAGATTATTGGATAGGTTTGATCGGAGGTTTTTAGGGTGCTTTTTCAGAGTACAATTCGACGAAATAGATTCAGTGACATGCATATACTATATTCTCCTGCGTACAATGGAGCGCATAAATCTGGTGAAAGTAGATCTAGCCAATAGTATTTGGTATCAATTAAAACTCAGTGTTATAAAGTTTGAAGCTACTAAAAGGTAACTCTAACATCGTACGTTCAAATGCTTTACCATATTTTATATTAGCGAGAGCTATAAAACCTAAATCCTGGATCTACGAAGAGAAGAGCATCAGATCTTACTAAAATAAACCAAGGAAATATGGGCTCAGTATATATAATTGCAGGGAAAATCAACTGAACATATATTGGAAAATCATCGCTCTAGTTAAACATAACAATTATCCATATCAGCACAAACTTGTGTAACTCAAGTACACCATAATCTAGCTTAATTTTTGCAGCGACAACAGATGCTAAAATCTCATTACAAATCAAAAATTGCATACTTTATTACACATGATCTTTAGAAATATGGTTCATAAAAACATCAAAATGAACTGGTTGCTTATATTGCAGATGTAGAAAACACAAGTTTACTTTAGGGTGGCATTAATTCCTATGCGGACCGCCCCAGCTTGTTCTCCTTGCTCCCTAATGCGTATATTCTAGCCAATATATATGAGAGCAGAAATACATGTACAAAATCAATTTGTCTAGAAGGGGTGTTGTTGTACATGCTGGAAAACAGAAAAGAGATTTACCAATACGGGGTTACCTGTATGTAGAAAAGGGGCAGAGGGGATGAGCTTGAATAGGATTTGGGGCGTGAGCATCCATGCTGCCAATTAATCGTAGTTCCTCCATTCGGCTATCCCACTCCTCACACCATCCGGCCTCCCCGGAAATTTTCTCTCAGTTCTTGCAATTTCTTGTGTACACCAACCATGGCAGAGAAGGTTGAATCCCCGCAGTGCGAAACCTCCACTTCCTTAGAGACATTATCGCAAGCACCATGACTGCACCGAGAAACACGATGAGCATAGGAATGCCCAGCCCCAGCGCGAGCCTCCTGCGGCGCCCATCCTTACAGCCTGCGACACCGCCCAACAGGGGAGCGCTGCGGACGCTATCGGAGACGCTGTGCGAGGATCCGGACGCGAGGTCGACGACGCGCAACCCGCTGGTCTGGAAACTCCAGCTGTGGATGACGAAGCCTCCTCGACCAGATCTTCGTATCCGTCGTGGAGGGTCGCGGCCTCGTCTTCGTGGCTGTCATGGAGGGTGGCCGCAGCTCCCTCCGGTGACATCTCCACCTTGAGCTCCACCGAGATGGAGAGGGCGAGGAAGAGGGGAAGGAGGGGTGCGGCGGCCTCGTCGTCGTGGCCGTCGTGGAGAGCCGCTGCAGCTCCTCCCTCAGACGCCATCTCCAGCACGGCTCCACCGCAGAGGATGAAAAAGGCGAGGAGGAGGAGGAGGAGAAGGAGGCGGAAGGGACAGCGGTGAGGCGGGATCCGGGCGGCCTTGGCCTCGTCGGCCTCCTCTCCATGCCGCCGGAGGAGAGGCGGCTCAGGCAGGAGAAGGCAGGAGAGCTCGAGGCGGCGGCGACGACGTCGAAGTGGTGGCGGCGCGGCGCCCGTCCCTGTCTGCTCAGGAGAGGAAGACAGGTGGGGAAATGAGAGCAATTTGCGATCTAGGGTTAGGGTTCAGTTTATATGTAGGAAGGACCAATTCCGAAATTTCGTAAAACACAGGGGCCGTTTTGCACAAATGGCACCGACGTCCGGTGGTACTGTAGATAGTACAGTGACACGATCGCTGAGAGCTCGCTAAAGGGACTGTCTTTCATATAGTTAGTGATGTAGCTCTGTATTGATCGCCAAACGACGGAGATATGGGTCTGAAAACGTTGGAACTAAAAAGAACAAGGGCACTATATTTCTTGAATAAACCATCTGATCGCCTTCATTACAAAAGATCTTTACATGTATTCTCTCTACAAAAGCTATGGTGACAACAACCGACAACATCACAACAAAAGAAGAAGGAAGAATGATCATTAACCACAAGACGGAAGAAGCAGGGGCAACAACAAATCAGGGCCATATTATGGGCAGCTTTAAAATTAGAACCAGATACATTTTTTTTCCATGGTTACTTAATGTCGTCTTGGGTTTGCACCCCGTATCGTAACACCGTGTAAAAATTTGGTAAACCCGAGAAAGTTCAGCTTGCCATCAGTTTTTCTGATCCAATCTTGCACGATCGAGTAGTGAGTTGGAGCAAGATTTAGTTCCTGTACACGAGGAGGGAGGTCAGGTTAACCACTATAGCATAAGAGAAACAAAAAATAAGCTTTCTTTTATAGGTTCTCAATTCAGGATGCAGCACAAAGATCACCCTCACAAGTCTGAACTGAGGTAAATGCTCTGTCAAATTACTGCGATCCTACATACCTGTGCCAACTCCTCAACTGATATGACTCGGTTGCCCTCCTGTTCAAAGTGCTGGAAAGATGTTCCAGCAATCTCCTCCCACCTGTCCAGAGCCTCAAGCTGGTAAGGGCTGATAGCTGCAGCACAGAACTCTTCAAAGTCCATACTCCTGTACGCAAGTGGTTCCAACTGATAGAGAAACAATGACGACATCAGCAACTTTAACTACCAACTATACAAATGTTATCAGATAGATGGAAAAGAAGTTCTAAACGAGATCAACAACTTTAAACTACCAATTGAACAAAGGACTGAGAACAGGATAACTAAGAACTTCCCTTGCTAGTCAAGCTCCATATTACATGCAACATACATAACTAGATGAGAAGGAAACTAATTCAAAATTGTTGAAAACGAAATTCACTCTCTATAGAAGCCCCAATGATGTTAGTTTGTCAAGTATGTTCTATGATAACTTTGCATGTCTTCTACTTCAAACACAAGCAACAGATTATTATGTGACATTAGTAGCATAGCGAGAGAAACCAAAGAACTAAACCATCCATTGTGTACGGTCAGTACTGAAAGATCCTTACCGCATGCAAAAACTCAAGAATTCTTGATTCCTTCATCGCATCAGTCAAATACCGCGTTAGAGCCTGGACAAGACCATGAAACACTACTATTAGATGGAGACGATATATCATGACATTTCGTCAGAAGCAAGAACATGTGTTCCACGTATCATCTTTATGGCGTGGACCCTATGATGATCTTTATAAGACGTAGTCTCTAGAATTGATCTCCAAATGATAATTTCTATTCATGATATTGTAAATAAGTACAAATCATGATCGCACTGAAGTACTCAAATACGAATCTAGCGCCATTACTCATGTATCACTAAAACTCTATACTGTTGGAGTGACGGATGTTAACAGATTGCAACATTTAGTGGCAAATAAACAGTGATCAGCAAAGCATGATAAACTCACCGTTCGAAAATTGTCAAGTGTCACGACTCCATCTCTAGGCTCAAGCAGCTTAAACTGTAGCCTAAGATACAAGAGTTCATCGTCCTTTAAAGCCTTCGATAATGCCTGAGGTACAAAGCTAACTGTTAGAACCTTTAGATTGTCAATAACAGCAAAAATTCAGCTCATGGTACAATTTGCACAACTTGCTGGTACAAATTCATACAAAGGAGTTCCACGGCAAAGATTCAAACAGTTTCTACGTAAGACGAATAGAAGTAGCATCCGACATACCCCATATGAACAAAAGCATGCGATCATAAACTGAAAGATAAAATTCATTGTATCGGCAAAGAGCTTAGCTAGCACACATAAATAAAGGAAAGAGGTTCCCACTGCCACACTGACATGCATGAGTGGGACCCCCCCCCCCCCCCCCCCCCCCCCCCCCTTTTACAAAGATTGTGTACCCCACCCATGCACATTTATTAATAAAGTACCACTAACAGTAAGATCAATGAAACATTGAAAGAACATTTAAAATGGAGATAATGTCATGGGAATCAATAGTATACCTTTAGCGCCAAACGTTTAAGAGGTGTGGCTCGAAGGTATTGCTTAATTAATCTGTAGATAAGAATGTCCAGCGGAATCTGCCTTTGATCATCCCGCAACCAAGGGTGGGCTGCAGAGAAAACAAAATATCTTAGTATTATGGTCTCACACTCTCATATACAATGCATACAGTAGTTTTCTCATAAAATAGGGTCTACAAAAAATGCTTCACAAAAAATACGAAAACAAGTATCACTACATCACACAAGAATAGATACTAAGCATTTCTAACAACTTACTCAATGCTTGGACAGCAGTCATTCTTTTGCGGTAATCCTTGTTCAGAAATCTTTTCACAAAATCCTTAGCTTCAGCTGATACTGACGGCCATGGAGAATCATCGAGGTTGGGATCGGCTCTCAATACAGATCGGAAGATTCCTGATTCTGTCCGTGCCCAAAATGGCCGACTACCACAGAGCAAAATATACGTTATGACACCTATACTCCAAATGTCTGCTTCCATACTGTACGATCTGTGTAGAACCTCTGGGGCAACATAATATGCACTTCCGACAATATCATTAAGCCTTTCATCTGCATTATATAGCATAAGAAATAGTATCTGGTAAGCTGATGAAATATGAAGTAGCCATTAGTGGAAAAATAATTAGCACAAAGTTCATTCCAACCATTAAGGAACATGCCAAGACTAACTGTCAGATATGAAAGCAGTCACTGTTGATCTGGAACATCAACACCAACAGCTCTGCCAAACTATAACCATTGGGTGAATTATATGATGCAGAATAGAGGTTAAGATTACAATATAACCAACAACCAATGTTTTTATATAACTCAAAACCATGCACAAGTCACGTGTAAAGATACAGACTATTTTCATTTTATTGTCATGTCATGCCAATCATCAAGCTGTAGCATATGTCAAAATTCAGTTCTCTTATGTCACAAAGATCTTTCTTCACTATTTCTCGTTGTGTCTTAGTTATATTGAATTCTCAACATAAATGTTATCTCCTTTTAAGGTAACAATAGCATTAATTAACAGAAGAGTTATGAGATCATCTTGGCTTCGAATCACTATGGCTTTGTTTCTTAGCCTATTGTCTTATGATGTCTGGCT
This sequence comes from Poa pratensis, assembly GCA_947311845.1. Taxonomy (NCBI): domain Eukaryota; kingdom Viridiplantae; phylum Streptophyta; class Magnoliopsida; order Poales; family Poaceae; genus Poa; species Poa pratensis. Next base: position 19,137,372 of record CAMZMU010000070.1, on the reverse strand, counting down.
GCTACATAAAAATCAGGCGAATGTAAGAGCAACATGAAAAGTTATACAACGTGGCTAAGGAAGAAATAAGAATAATTGTTTTGCCAAATAGTGTGTCAGTTCGTGGAGTTCGTCTCAACCTACTAAGAAATGTACATATATTTTTACCATGGTAGACATGTAAGCAGGAAAGAGATATATCCAATAAGAAGGAAACAAAGAGAACTTAGGAAATGTGATTAATGTTAGATCAACATGATGGTCCATTGACAATAGGGAAACAGATCAACAATAATAACTAATAAACGCGTACCACGTGTTAGTGCGTACGAAGAGGAGGATCTCAACTATTTACCTGGTCTAATGAAATCAGAGAGACCAAAATCGATCAACTTCATAGGAGCATTTTCATCTCTTGTTGTGAAAAGGAAATTCTGTCCAAACGAAAATAACTATGTCATTAAATGTGGTCTAGTATTTTACAGGACTTAAAGACTACAGAGTACAGACATAATAAATGTCCCTTATAAGGAAGAACACTACAGTCCAGCTGTAGAGGACGGCAGAGATGGAACTCGCTGAAACACCAATGTGATTGCATACATCCATAAACTACGCAGAAATAGATTAAGACTTCGATACCTCTGGCTTCAAATCACGATGCACTACTCCCTGAAGATGACAGAAGGCCACTACGCTCAAAATCTGTACAACAATGGCTTTAGCATCTTCTTCGGTGTACCTCCCACCTCTTCAATAGTTCAAAGTTTGAATCCTCAGTAAGTATTAAGAAAAGATACTGCTATTTTGCTACAAGGGATGAAGATATTATAGAAAGTACCTGGCTAATATTCTGTCTAGCAACTCTCCGCCCTCACATAATCTGTTAAAGCGAAACAACATGAGAAAATACTGCCTGGCGCACGCTATAAAATATGTGATAAAATGCTTATATACACCAAAAGATATACTCCTTCCGTTCCTTTCTATAAGGTGTGTTTAATTTTTTAGAAGCCAAACTTTACTATGTTTGACTAAGTTTGGAAATAAAATATCAAACATCTATAGTACCAAATCAGTACAATTAGATTCATCATGAAATATATTTTCATATTTATTTCTTTAGTATCGTAGATGTTGATAATTTTTCTATAAACTTGGTTAAAGAAATTTGGAATTAATACACCTTACAAAAAGGAAAGGGAGAGTATAAAATAAGAAAAAATTAAGTCTCATAAAGGTGTTTTCGGGCATGTCAGAAGGACTCTGAAATCATATGTATCTTCACAAAAGACCAAGTTATAAGCGGTTAAAATGGTATAAAAAAGGGTCATAAAACATACTCCATGACAATGTAGACATTGAGGGCATCCTCACAGGAATCATAGAATTTGACAAGATTGTTGTGCCCTGATAGAGCTTTCAAAATCTTCACTTCCCTACGAACATCTTCGATAGATATTGCTGTTGTCATCTGTCAAACACAAGAGTAAATTGCTTAAAGAAAATACTAAGTAGTGCTATTCAATTCATCCATGCAAAAGATGCAAATTTAAGTAATCCGAAAAAACCAAATATTTAGAGACAGAAACATCACTATGCATATCCAAATGAGGAAAATGTTCCATTAAATAATTATTCAGTTGCATAAATGTCTTATACTATTAAGAATATACGGCACTATTTCCCAGAAGAGCTAGTCACATTACTAGATTTACAGGTGGCGTTCTGGAAAGCCTAGTTGCATCATTACATATATACTCCCTCCGTTCCTAAATATAAGATGTTTTAGCCATTTCACATATTGACTAGATACGGATTGAAATGAGTGAATATCTAGATACATGTAGATACATGTGAATCTAGAAAAAAGCTAAAACATCTTATATTTAGGAACGGAGGGAGTATATAGCTATAAAATGAGAGGGAATCGATCAACTAATAAGTTCATTGAGATATATTTCCAAATTGTGCTACTTACTGGCCTCACCCTTTGCTTTCTTCAAATGTGCATACAGTATTTGATTGGAAGATAACATTTGCAGTTTCTCAACAAGACATTTAAAATGGTTTCTAGAAATGTATTAAGCATGGATAAGCTGTTGGAGCTGAAGCAACACAGCTCACATACTTGACCATATAAATTACAAAGAATATCGATCTGCACAAAGTAAAGTTGCCTAGGAACAAATGATGTGCTGTGATGTCCTTTAAAGACTTGGAAAACTGATGTGATTAGTAGCAGGCATGAGTGTTCAACTACGGCTTCGAGTTCAACCCGGCCAGAACTGGCAGCCCAGGCGCAGTTCTATTTCTTTCGGTTTTATCGACTGGACAAGGAACACTAGTACAAAATTATAATACGTTGGTTTACACGGTTTGATGGAAACCATTGTTGAAAACCCCCAGTGGCAGAAGCCTGAGAGGAGCATTTTTTAGGTAAGCCAGATCTCCGTTACATATGGATTGCCAATTAATGACATGATTAACTGTAGCAACCTCCACTAATGCCCCTGGGCCCGCTAAAAAATCATGCTATGTTAGGAATAAGATGCCATCTATTGGAGTATTACACTGTCTGCCAGCAAGACTATGTTTAACAAACATAATTGTTTATACCACGACCATACAGAATGTATTAAAAATATGTGTCTTTCTGAAAATTTGAAAATTGAAATGCATCACATGGAAGTCCAAAAGCAAAGCAGCCAACCAATGCACAGCACCACATTCTGATTCAACAAGCAGGCTATTAAAGACCACCGAACAATCAGCTATTGACATCTCTGACATTCTAAGAAGCTGTGTTAACCACTTAACCATCTGTTATTTTTCTACGGATTGGTCCAATCCGGGATCTGGATCATGAATAATTTCAAACATTGAATGTCTGCTCTACATGTCCCTGGCAATTAACGTGACTTAACGAACAATGTAGATCATTCTTTGCAATGATTGTGCTCAATTAAGCAATGCCACCGTCGGGTGTCTTTTCACCTAATTAACTCTAGGCACATAGCCTCCTTGGATCTTTGTTCACTTCCAACCTCTCCAATAGAATGATATCTCGCTGATTGCAACTGGCAAATGGTGACCTGATATTTCCTCCGCTGCAACCAAAACTAACATTGCCGACAGGGATGCAACTACAGCACTCGTATTCTTCAGAATCAGATGATTGACTACTGGCCTACTGGGACTAGCACCATAATGTCAGCTTTTCTCGAAAGTGTCGCAGAATCTACCTCAAATTCTACAGGTCTTAATTAACTGAACAAAAAGGAGAGGTGACAAGGTACGCTAGGACATGTACTGCTGATTTGTTAGAATATCATTTATCATTAACCTACAGTGGTTTAAAAATTAGGTAGGCCACCAAGAACTTAACCTACTGTACTAGCCTAAAGCATAAAGTTTTACATGCATTCAAAATTGGATAATTTCCTGCAAGAACTGAACCCTGTCATGAACCATCCAAAAGTCTAATTCATACCATGACGAATCAATTAGATATAACCAATCTTCAATCATGCATTCCCTCCCCAATCTAACTATCTATGTGGGAAGAACAATGCGGAAATTTAGCAAGAGTTAACCACGTATCAGTAGAATTCCCTGGTTCCACCTTACTGAATAAAAGTGAAAATCCTCAAAGCATCAGAAAAGCATGAAGCGGTCTTACTCTATAAATTGCACAATAGCAGTATAGCACACATCCCAAACGGCAAACTAACATATCAATTCCTGAAATTCCTTATACTCCCTTCTGTGCTACCATTCAGTGACAAATATAAGAGTGGCCTAAAGGTTGGGAAGTAAGAGAGATCACCACAGTACTCGTATCCTTCAATCTCGATCATCTGGATCATAATCAACTACCATATACTTCGGTTACTAGCTACGCAATAGCGCGAAATGCAAGGCGGTTAAGGCAGCTTAATCAGCTGACCTTTGCAAATTCGAAATTCGAAACGTTCTGGAAACCAGCATACAAGTAACCATGGCTCCCTCACCTTAGCTTTGGAGATGATCTTGACGGCGACGGTCTGGCCCTTGAACTCGCCCTTCTTCACAACCGCCGAGCAGGTATGCCCGAAGTGGCCCCTCCCGACCTCCTTCCCGAGCTCGTACTTGGCCCCGAAGTTCTTCCCGAAGCCGAACGTCTTGTCCAACGGCCTCTCCGCCTCCACCCCATCCCCAACCGCCCCACCACCAGCTCCCACCCCAGGACCACCCACCCCGCCCTCCTCCGGAATCGTCCCCTCCTTGGGCTTCCCCCCGCCGAGCCGCTTCGCGAGCGTGGCCTTGATGTGCTTGGCGGGGGAGGGCGGCGGGAAGGGCCGCTTGAAGAAGCGCCGGGGCGTGGACCGGGCCGGCGACGGCGAGACCCCCGCCGGCAGCGGGCTGGCCCCGCCGGCCGGGTACGGGCTCGGCCAGGCCACCCCCGGCGTCTGGTGCACCGGCGTCGTCGATCCGGAGGTGGACTTGCGGCGCCTCGGGTCCCGGGCGCCGCGGGCGCGACCTGGCGCGGCGGGGTTTGGTGCTGCGGGACGCCGTTGGCGGGCGGCGGGGAGTGCGTCTCGGCGATGACCCCGAAATCGTCCTCCGTGGGGGCGCGCGAGGACGCGCCCTTGCCGTAGCACTGCCCCATGGCGGCGGTGGCGCCCCCCGCCTCGGGCCTGCTGGACGGAGGCGGAGGACCGGGTTAGGGTTAGGGTTTGGGGCGGACTAGCCCGCGTCCGGCCGTCCGCCGAGCGCGCGCGGGCGCCGAGAGGGTGGTGGGAGGCGAGGCGAGTCGTCGCCGAGAGGGCGAAGGCGGAATGGGGGAAGGAGGACGAAGGAGGGGGAGAGAGAGAGAAATGGCGTCCTGTTTCTCTCTCCTCCTCGGGTAACAGTCAGGGCAGGGAGGCGACTGTGAACCTTACTACTTCCCAGGGGTTGGAACGCAAAAAGGGCATGAGGCGCGAGCGAGAAAGTGAGATCTCGTTCTTCCGGCCCGGAAAGGAAATTTAACTTTCTGATCCGTGGGCCCGGACCCACGCGTCATCGGGGGACGACCGCCGCGTACGGCTGACGTGCGTGGAAAATTCGGAAGGCCGGGAAGGGAAAGGCGAGGTGGCGGTGATAAATGCGGCGTGTGACAGGTGGGGTCGGTTGGGTGACCTGGCGCGTGCGCGGGTAGAGAGTTTGGTGCGTCCTCGGTGGCTGGGGCAGTTGGCACCTCTTTTGTCCACTTGTACCCGTTTTATTACAGCGGAAACCTGCCTCTTTTCGGCCTAGGGAGGATTAGTTGAGCTCTCTCATAACCTGGCCGGCTAAATGGATCTTAGGTCACCCATCATTTCAAGTTTAGAATCATCAAATTCATTTGTGATTTGCTATCCTTAACCTTGTCATTTCACTTTCCGGATGAAATGAAATGATGGCATCATTTCCCATCATTTCATTTCTGCCAAATGAAATGAAATGATGGGTGCCAAACGAGCCCTTAGTGTTTACTTCCCTGTTTTAGGTGACCTTGTAATGTTTTGCTTTTGGAACAGCTATTTTTTCCCTAATATCTCCGTGTCGTCGAGTACAATGTGTCGTCTCTGATGAGGAATGTGCCGTTTTAGACGTTGAATGGTTTGTAAGTTTAAACTTTGACCACCCGGTTTTCATGACTATAGATTCATATCAATGTCATGTCCATGTTTTAATGTTCATACAATTTCCCGGCTTGATGGACAAAACTTTATCGACCGGATCAAATCCTAAAACTAAAGATTGTTGTGATCAAACGGATAAGAGTACTTTCGCGGCACAAAAAGGATTGATGCTACGCACAGTTTGCAAAACATATATATATACATTAGTAAATATTTATAGAATCTCACATTAGTAAATATTTACGGAATTTAGTTGTAATGGACGTATTTTAAGATAATTCTACATGAGTAGTTTACATGGGTTTAACATATTTCGGACCATTTGTGAAAAATAGTTTAAATTGATGTCATTTATGAAGATTTACATAAGTTTAAGTTTCAACTCAATATTTCTGTGTGTGGTTTTTGTTCAAGGTTTTATAAAACTTACAAATATGTTTTTTATATGCTCATGAAATTGTATGCTCTAACCTATACTCCAAAATGGATTATACTATCCTAACTGGCTCAAGCCGAGATTTCAAGTCCAATCGTCCATGTACCGGTGCGAATATTTTGCAGCTAGTTGCGTCCACACCCAATTATCGGATATAGCACTTGCAAATTTTAAAAAAATGTGAAATAAATAATGGATATGGATTATGTTGTATCTTGTGGATCTACAAAATTTTGTTCAAAAATATGACCATATGTGACATGTGAGAAAATAAAATGACCTAAGTGAATAGTATAGTGAGAGTGGACTAATGGCTCCCGAGCTACATGGAGCTCATTTTTTAAAAAATTCGAAATCTGCACTTTTGAGTTTCGAAAAATCGAGAAAAAAATCTCAGATGTAGATAATATCGAGATCTACTAGTGTGCAAAATTTAAATCGAAATATGTTGTATTGTGGGCTGGGCAACAATGGCAAATAGGTGGTGAATAGTAAACATTTTCAAAAACTTGAAATTGTTCCCGATTTGTCTTTTTTGCAGCCTAAAATATATCGAATTTTGAGTTAAAATTTTGCACGTTGGTAAATCTCGACACTATCTTCATCTGGGATTTTTTTTCACGATTTTTGGAAACTCGAAAGTGTCGATTTTGATTTATTTTTTTCAAAAAACGAGCTCCATGTAGCTCGGGAGTCATTTGCAGTTTCCGATAGTATCATGTGCTATTCACGCATCATTTGTTATTTTTGTGCAAGCCACTCACGACACACTGTCATATTTTTTTGATGAAAATTTGTAGATTCACAAGATACAACATATCCTATGCCCATGCATATTTTTTGAAAACTCAAAAGTTTTTTTATTAGAAAAGGGGAAATCCCCAGCCTCTGCATCGATTGATGCACACAGCTGTACTTATTACAAAATTCGAAGAAGTCTCAAAGATTACAAATCAATCATCGCATATGGTTGAGACAAGTATCAACCATCTAAAACATGACAACATAGGACCACTACGCCTGCAGTCGTCTAGTATGCTGCCACGTAGGCCGGGAGAAGAACCCCTGTGCGACCATCAGGAGCCGGGTAGAACCAGTAACCATAAGGTCTCGCTGGTCCTGGGGCAGCAAGTATGCCCATAGCTGAATCCAATGTGCTGTCATATGAATAACCTGCATGATATGGAAGTTCGAAGATCTGTTAAAAACAAGATTGTTTCGACAATTCCATATGGACCAACAAATGGCTGAAACGCCAATACGAATTCTAGCCTTGGTCTTGTTATCTATGCCATTCAACCAATTTCCAAACATATTTTTTATATTGGTTGGTGGTGGGATATTATATGTGCTATACACAACTCTCCAAACTAGTTGTGCAAAAGGGCAAGAAAGGAAGAGATGTTCAATTGTCTCCTCCGATCCACAAAAAACACACTTAGTACATCCTTTCCATATGAAAACTCAAAAGTGAAACGTCGTAGTTGCAAATTTTAGTTTCCCCGTACCCAACACCATATGAGAATTTTAGCAAGTATAATAGATTGTTTGAAACAATTGGGACAGCCTGAGCGGATATATAAATGCCAAGTAGGTAGTAGTTAACCAGTTGATTTCCCATTCTCCGATGGCTAGATTGCTGATCTTTCAAGAATTGGTAAGAGGTTGTTACTCTGAGCTTCCCCTTCAAGCTTAATTAGCACCAACTCGGCATTCAAAGTCCAGATCAAATCGCTCTTAGGATTTGACTGCGCCAGCAAGTGTGTGGGTCTTGCTTTGCCTTTTAGGTTTCGAGTGTCCACGTGACAGTGGCGGTGGCGTGCCTTGGATGCAACCGTGTTGACATTTCCAGCTTGGCTTTCCATCGATCAAAGGCCAACTTTCTCTGACTCTTTCGCTTCAAACGTAACATGAGACCAGAGCTAATATTGGTGAACCGTTGAACAAATTTGCCATCTTGATTAGTACCCGGATCTTGACAAAGCCGGCCTTGCGGCGGGTTATATACGCTGGAAAATTAAAACCTACTCTCTCCGTATCAAAATATAAGACTATTTAGCTAGCTTGTGCATACATGTATCTATGTGTACAAGCTAGCTAGAAAGTGTTATATTTTGATATGGAGAGAGTAGTAAGGAAGATGGTTTATTCCACGAGACAAAAGTTCAGCCGTGAAGGCGATGTGGTCATCCGTCACCAGACCATTTCTTTAATGGCCGTTTGAAACAAGCTAATTTACGAAATGACTTAGCATAAGATGTGCGATAGTAGTGCCAAAAATCTGCAAGAAGTACCTTGCGTGTTATAGGAACTTTTCGCACAAACCGGGAAGGAAAAGGAGCAGTGATGTCGCTAGCAAACAGTACCATAACCATTTTAAGAGGGCACAAAAAGGCAGCTTTGTGTGTGCCGTTGCATCAAGATGCATTAGCAAGAAAGGTTTAGTACAGCATGACATAACCCGGATAACTAGCTAGGATATGGCCGAGCAGTGAGTACAACCTGGAGAAGATAACTATAACCATCTCTGGGATATGACTGAGACGAGACCACGGCCGGATAAGCAAAAACCAGTACTGCCGCGACGCACAGGCAGCTATCAGATCTCCTAATCCTAGCGGAATCTTGGCAGATATGCAGCTGAATCTGCCATATATGGTACGAGAGGTGTACGAGAGCTTGAAACCGAGACGTCGAAGAGATTTCCATGGCAGGACAGAACGAACAGACTCAGTCGCTTTCGCTGTGGTGTAGAGACGGCCATGGCGGTCCAACCGCCCAAGAAACGGTTTCATCTTGGAGAAAACTTCTTTTTTACTCTTGCGCCGACGGCGGCAGCTTGGCTTCTTGCAGCCAGTGATTTTTTAACTGGTTATTGTGAAAGGGTAGAATGATGTGCAGGGCTTTAATTTTTTTCGAGATAACAAAGAGAAATGGAAAGGGGGGAGAACTTCTTTCCCCTCTCCCTCCGCTCCTCTTCTCCCTTTGAGAGTCAACCGTAGGTGCTGCCCAGATCCGGCCGCTCTCGCCGCCGGCGCTTACGCTGGCTGGTGCAGAGATGGTGTAGGGTGCCGGCCCCTCCTGTATAGCAGTAGATTAGGTAGTAGATGTAGGTTTGCTTTCGTTGCTGCTAAGTTATCCCGTGTGGTGTATGGTGCTATGCCGACGAGGTCTTGCCCGCTGATTCGACCAAGCCGGGTCTGCGGGATGGCGGCGCACGCTCTCCTTCTAGCGGTGCTCCGGTGGACGGAGCCGTATGCTGAGGGAAACGGTGCTGCTCCCTCCTTCTCTAATAAGCTTGAAGGGCGACTTCTGGTTCTGGGAGTTGTTGTGCTTCTGTACTGGGTTGACCTGGGGTCGAGCTCCTGTTCTCGCTGTCGTGTGATCGAGAGGACAGAACTGCTGCTTCTTTGTTTCATCCTGTTGCAGGGGCGCGTTCGTAGCTGGTGCGCGTGGTGCTGCGTGCCGGCGGAGCTGCATCATCCTACGGAGTTCCCAAGCCACGGTCTGGCGCGGCCGAGGCTATCCATGGCGGAAGGAGCCACTCCGTAGTCTAGAGCTTTTTCCAGAGGTATTTCTTCCTCCTTTGCTGGAGGATCTTCGATCTCGGCGGGGGAGACTCCGACGCCGTCGTCCCAAGTGGCATGTTCCCCGGTGATGGCGGTGGCGCCCCGGCCTTGAGGTCTGTGGTTGCTGGCGGCGAAGACGAAGGACCTGATCGCGTTTCTTGTTTTAATCTTGAGGTCCTGTTTGTAATCCTGGAGGATACGACTGTAATTTTCTTTTCTTTCGAGGGCCTCCTTGTAACTTTGTACACGCCGCGTTAATGAAAGCTCCAGCCCCTCCGGGGCAACTCTTGTTCAAAAAAAAGAGAAATGGAAAGAGAGACGTGCTCTGACTCGAGAAATTAATCCAAGGAAGAAAAGAAGAAAATTCAATGGGTCTTGGACCGAGAAAGAAGCCCTTAGTGAAACCATAACTTCTAAGCAACGGTCACTTCATTCCTCCGTGTCGCTCCCGCGGACGACCGGGGTGACCGTCGATCCCCTTCTCTGGCTACCCCGATCTCCTCCTCCCTCGCCGCCACCTGGCAAAACCCGTGCGATTCTACCCCACGTGGGGGGACTCTGCGGGGGGGCATGCGCTGCAACACGGTGTTTCCCTTGGTTGGCAGTGCTCTGGCTCTACTGATAGGTGTCGGGGATGGAGGCCGCATGCATGGTCTACCGTCTAGTGGCGGTGCAGCCATGGAGGTGGCGGCGACGGGCACAAATCTAGGTCGGCCGGCCTAGATTTGGACGGCAGCCTAATGGGTCTGATTTGGTCTTTCCATATTGCTTGCATAGGGTGATTTGCGGACGATGTGGAGGTTCCGTGGGCGCCATGCTCGCCCCCTGTGATCCTACGTTACCCTTTTGTTGTTCGCTTGTGGGCTCGATATGGGCCAGGCGGGACTGGATCTGGCATGATCATCTTTATCTGCTTTGTGGGGTTCGTTGACCCATTAATGCGAGACCTTGGAAGTTAGGGGGACGGCCCCAGGGCTTTGCATTTCGTTTTGTTAATTTCTTTCGCCCCTATCCGAGATTTGCAAATTTCGCGAAATTAATGAAATTTCGAAGAAAAAATTAAAAACTTTCGATCAGATTTCAAAGTCTGAATATTAAATTAAATCAACAAAAAAAGACGTGAGATCCTGGAGTCGAAATCGTAAACCACTTTGTCGCTTTTATCATATAATTAATATTTCCCTATTAGAAGCGTCACGTACGACATTTATTTAAATTTGATCGAAATTTTTGGATGAGACTATGTTTTTTTGCCCCTCACTGAAAACCGTAAATTTCGAGGAATTTTGACGAATGTTTTTCCTTAGGCGGCCCTGGAAGGTGGATTGCACGGGCGGCTCTACGGCGAGCCGTGGTGTTGGCCATTTCTCTTTGGTTGTGTGGATGGCAAGGAGAGGCCAGCGAGGGATCATGTTGTTAGTAGTTCTTCGGCAGTGGCGACTCTCATATCGTGCCCTGGAGATCTGATTTAGTTGCAACAGGTGAACCAAGGTACCCTGGTGTGGCAGGGGTGATTTTGGGCGTAATCCCAGCGGTTCGGCGCCAACAGTGACGATGCATGTGGGTGTTGTGACCCTCTTGGGGGCGTTTGTGGTCACTCGGCAACAGAGCTCTGTGGGAAAACCATTGACCATATTTGTTCTCGGTGATGTCGGTGTTTTACATCGTCGTCCTCTTGGGGGGGGGGGGGGGGGGGGGGGGGGTCGCAGAGGTCTGGTACATTTTGGTCGTGTGGTGGTGAAATCGGCAAACAAGTTCAAATCTTGTCTCGAAACTCGCTCGACCTTGGCGTGGGACGGTCTCGAAGAGCTCCTATATTTCGCACCTGACTTGGTTGTTAGTGTTCTCGGTCCTCATTGTTTGCTGGCAGGATTGGTACTCAAGGTTCAGATCGAGAGGGCAGGCCGACCTCTCCGACAACATCCTTGTGGGAGCAATGCGACGATAAATGGTCATTTCACAAGGAGGAGGTTGATACGTCTGATAACATTGTTGGAAACCCCCAGGTGGAAGGAATGATTTAGAAGCAGCAAAGAATTTCCCTGGATTGAGAACCAATGTTCATAAAACCAGTAGGAATATTATGTTTTCAACAAATTCAAGTCCATGCACACGAAACACAAAACCAACTTTTTCCCAATGTCCACGAAGGTTGTCAAGCTTTCCGTCTCGCTAAACACAAGGAGTAAACGTATAGTGTGGAAGATATTTAATTAAAACAACAAAAGTAAAAAACGGATCAACCAACAATTGTGACAAGTAAAGGAGGTTATAAAGAATGTAAAAAGATGGACCTGGGACCATAGTTTCACTGGAGGTATCTCTTCATATAGTTAAAACAGTGTTGGTCAAACAAATTCTAACTGGGCGATTGACAGAATTGAAAACAAGCAATTATGATATAGAACGTTCATGGCATTATTCATGTAGTCATCACCACAAACATACATAGACCGTCAAACATACATGATTTATAACTAATACTGCACTTCGAGCGTTATTAAGTTCTAAACAACGAAGTATTGCCTCAGAACATGATGTAAATAGTCACACAATCAAGCAAACAATAGAAAGAAGATATAGTAACTATTATTTTATCCTTAATAGCAACAACACATTACCCTTTTATACGTCCGTCATGGGCACAGAAACTTATAAGAGGGCTTGAAATAATATTTTTGTCTTTGTTACCTAGTAGGCTAGTACTCCCTAGGAGATTAATTAATCTGGTTGGGCTTGAGACAAAGGTTTTTAGTTTACTTGCTGGACAGCTGGAGGGTCTTGAATCCGTTACTTTATCCTTCTCTCAGTGTCATTTCTCATTTCCCCTCCCAGTATGCCTGAAGCTATAATTGATTTTCTGAAGAGACGTCGCTAGCCGTATATACTTTGATCCACAATCTTTCCCATAATTAATCTTGAACAAGAACGAATCCAAGGTCGATCAACGATCAAGCCATTATAAAATAACATGTAACCTCTCCGTGCAATGACAATGTGTCACCCGTGATGCAGTTTCTTGACATTTGGTTCCTTGGAGTAGCATCTTCTTGGCCGGCCGGCCGCTCTGCCGTAGTATTCAGCTGAGCTAAGCTATACGGTCAAGTCCCATCTTCTTAGGACAGATTACTCGCTGGAGGGTCTTGAATCCGTTACTTAATTTATCCTTCTCTCAACATCATTTCTCATTTCCCCTCCCAGTATACCTGAAGCTGTAATTACTTTTCTGGAGAGACGTCGCTAGCCCAGATGTGCTGGTATGTACTTTGATCCACAATCTCTCGCATATATAATCAATCCTGAACAAGAAGGAATCCAAGGTCGATCGCGCAATTAGCACATAACTAGGCTCCAGGAATGCTTAACCGCCTGCCAGTCAGCACGTGTACTGGATCCGTTGACGACTGACGGCGACACTTCATGACTTGTAAGTATAAGATATAACCTCTCCGTGCAATGTGTCACCCATGATGCAATTTCTTGACATATGGTTCCTTGTTGCTTGCTTAAGTTTTCTTGGCCGGCCGGCCGCTCTGCCGTAGTATTCAGTTGAGCTAAGCTACATGGTCAAGTCCCATCAGGCAGCAGTTAACTTTAGATCAGGTTAGGTCACGCGTGTTCTCCTGGATGAGACTTGTGAGCGTACGTACGGTACATACCTATCATCACCACGCCGTGAAGTTTGAAATTATGCTGCTTCGTGTGGTAACGTCCTAATTCCGAAGAACCATTATGAGCAGCAGCCACACTGTGAGGTCCAAATTCTGAACCAGCAAGCGAAAATGGCGCGCAGCAACCAGACGCCTCGCTTGAGTAAAGAATTGTTCAGAAGGGGGGCAGGTACAGTACAGAAGCATCTCCTTGGCTCGGCGCAACCGAACACTGCATCCGCCACTACCCGAGCATGATTTTGCAGTATAATAGATAGTGCTGCGTCGGTCATTGGATGCAGTAAACTACTCTGGTTAGCCAAGTCTGACGGTCTCTGCCTGCAGATGGAGAGACCGACAGTCTGACACGCGAAGGTTCCAAGCCATTAAACAACTCCTAAACAAGGATGCACATAGGCACTAGGCAGGCAGCGGCTACGCAGAGGTTCAGCAAAGGTAGGTGCTCTTAATTATCTATTCAGAGCAGCCATAGGAGAAAATGGTTAGTTCCACTGCAAAGTGGAGTACTGCCGCTACCAACTGCATAAGCATATAGGAGTAGATCCCAGAAGAAAATGGCAGAAGAACTGAACAAGCAAGCTCATAAATTATCGTAGTAGGAGTACTAGTATGCGGTGGTGCTGCTCGGCTATAATGAGTTGCATTGCAAACTGTACTGCTGGCTGGCTGTTGCTGCCTAAATGTATCGTGTACTGGCATGTACACACGGTAGCTGTATTCTTCAGAAATGGTACTACCATGGATGGTATTGTCATTCAGTCGAGTACTCATGGTATCGCCGTGCGTACATGTGAGATCAATATCGATAGGTGACGAGGTTTTAAAGTTTGGTTGAATGAATCCTGAATTGTCACATTTATGCATGCGACTAGGGAGAGTACTCTATACTCTGGTATCTGGATACTGGATACGACCTAATTTTCCAAGTCGTCGGTATCAATGGACTATTTTTGGTTGGAGACCAAGTATCAGTTTTGTATAGAAACAGGAGACCAGGTATAAGTTGACAATGAGACGAGAGATTTGAAGTCCTAATCTTCATCGGCTCATCCACAAACGTTTAATTAACTCATCCATCCTTGAACGTTTCAACGTCCATTTCCAATAATATATAGGCCTAGCTACGCACCAACGACCGGTAGCAAATGTGGCAAAAATAGCAAACAAATGAACTCAAATTTTCATGTACGACCGAGGTTAGCTTGACTAGCGGTGGAATAATTGACTTTCATTATTCAGTTTTTTTGCAGCTACTGGTCCAAGATTGTAATGCCGTTTTAATTTACATTGGACTTTTGGACATTGTCCCACACGATGGAGTTGCTTGTTTGTTTGAATTGAAGTTGATGGTCAAAATTACACTTGATGCTGCAATGGGTGGGCATAAAAAACCCTAACCGGACACCGAAACCAAATTCACTGAAATGGAACCAACCAATACTAATTTCGGTGTCTAACTATGATTAATCATAGTTAATATTATCTTTCACCTTTAGTTCCGGATAAACGAATAAACCGAATGAACAGAGCTTAATATAAAGACCCCTAGAAAAAAAAGGTTAATATAAAAGCCCCAAACCTCTGCGGTGTGGTGCCTAGTGTTTCAACCCAACAAAAGATCACCAAAAGTTGCCGGTTAGCACGTCATCCAAATCAACTAAAGCCTCGCAGCCACAACCTCCATGCACTTCCCGACAGACTAGACATTCCTGTTTCCCATCTTGTAGAATCTTAATTTCATAACCTAGACCGGTGAGTGAACTGGTTCACCGGTTCGACCGCCAGCTCAATCGGTTTGAGAGCGACAAAAAGCCAACAATTTTAATTATTATTTACACCAATTTCGACAACATTTGACCAAGAATCATAAATACAACATTTTTCCAGTAATGTATCACAAAACTATAGCAACCGGGTGATATTGGGCCTAGATATGTGCTAGTGGACATCGCCGTCATGTCGAACTTTGATTCCTGCACAAAGCAATTCATTTCTTTCATAATTTTCGATTTTTGCCTCTTAAAAACCGGACATTTCGATGGTTTTGGTTTTTTGGTCAGGCCGTCGGCCCAGTCTGCTGGTCCGGTTTTCTAATATGTCTAGAATATATATGCACATATAAATGCTGGCTTCATGTTGTTGTTGTGTAGTATGGTCGTGTATTATATAGGTTTAGCTATATATACATTGTTGTACGTTCAGTCATATCAGTCAAAACCAAACACTGAGCAATATTGTGTGTAAACCGAACCGCACTTAACTAAAGAATCGGTGTATTTTTTGTGGTGGTGTCTTATTATCCAGTCACAAAAAAATGAACCGTATTTTTGAATAAATCCAATTCCCATGCCTATTTGACACCACGATCACCAAGACATACCCAAACATTGAATCACAGACCACTAGATCTTTCGCCAGTTGCGAAGCTTAGTTTAAGCTAGGGGGGCCACCGCCCCCTGCTTTGGACAAACTTGTGATGAAGAGTTTTTTTGGGAGGGCTTACATGAGAATTTGCCCCGACAATCATTGGTACTTTTTCACCCCGCCCCCTTTTATTTCTGGCAAGCTCCACCACGGTCCACAACGACGATCCATCACCAAGACATCAAAAGCTAGAGTCACACGGTCATCAACAAACGCAACACACGGGTGGGAATAGAGCGGCAAGAGTTTTATTGCATGTAGCGATACTTCCAACATTGACATGACATCATCACCATGCCAGTAATGACATAAACCTACAATAAACAATAAAACTGCAATCAAATCTTTGTCCTGGGGTTTTTCCCTCATGTCCGAGATCAGTAGCCGGATGCAAGCGGAGCCAATGGAAGAAATGATGAAGGTACGAGTTCTCCTTGGTGGTGGTTAGAAGAAGGATCAATGATGGCTGACTAGAGGTGTTGTATGGACGACTATTTTATTTTATTGCCGAATTTAGGGAAAGTGTGGAATACAAATGTTCCCCAAAATGCAACTAGATGATATAATCCTACATGGCAAAGAGATCAATCTAGCAACAAGATAAACAAGCAACCAAGCTATATATAATCACTAAGCTAAGTATAACAAGAATAAAAACAACCGAAGTAAAGTCAAACCCACAATATTTATGCCGAAGTTCATGTTCCTTGGAAAAACTCTAATCTCCGATCTAGATGCCGTGGACATCAACACCAACTGATCCCGCAACTCTAACCTTCTTCTCCCTTGAGCAAACACAACAAATTACTTGACCACCTCATGATTTGAGGAACTTGAGGTCTCAACCTTCCCAAACAAATCCACAACTTGGAAGCTTTCAACGACCCTAACCTCCCAAGCTTTCTCAACAAACACAAGAATAACAAACACCACGATAAACTAAGGGCGGATTGAAATTTGGCTTGGTGGATTTATAGATCTAGATAACCTATTTCTTTTTCCTCAATGACTTTTAATATTTCTTTGGGGGGGGGGGGGGGGGGGGGGTTGGGAGATTTTTTTTAATGTTTGGAATGGAGTATGAGAGAGTGTGCAAAAGACTTTGAAGAAGGGAGCTAGCTTTATATAGGTCCACTTAAAATTTGTCTGTTATGACCCTATACGACATGTGCGAACCCTTTGGACGAGTGCCTGAACTCTGGACTAGCATTAGGATGACACAAAAGAAAGAACATTCCATATTAAGGGTAGAAAGAACCGAGGCTTTGGAGTTTATTTTCAAACACATGGCCCCACTTGATAGTGTGAAGTTTTATAGGACATAATAAATAAATAAAAGATGCATAAATCTTTTTGTTATCTACTGTACACCCTTTTTTCATTAAGGGTCTACTCTCATCGTGCTTCCATTTCCTAAAAACATGTGGATAAACCTAAGGAACATGATTACCCCCCTAATCATTTGTAGTCAACACAAAAATCTACCTAGGGAAGTATATACATTTTTTGACTAGGTTTTCCTCTGATTACTCCCTTGACATAGTTTTTGTTGAGAGGGTGTTGAGTTTTTTTATGGAGGATGTTCAGTACTTTTTTTAACGGGGGATGTTCTTGCTTCGGTAATACTAGTATATTATTCCAGCCCATTGAATTCGGCCCATATTGCACCCAAAAAACGAGCACACACAGAAACCAGCGAAAAAGGCCACCTCGACCGTGCCGCAGTAGTAGCCCAACCACCACCTATTTACTTGGGCCGTCACTCCTACCCGCCGGCGCCGGGTCTCCTTCCTCGCGGTCCCATTCCGAATCTCACCCACACCATCGCAGCGGAGAGAAACTCCGGGAAGAAGAAGAAGCGGCTGCGGCGCGGCGGCGAGGTCGATGTCGACGACGGCGGGGTACCTGTTGCGGCGCGCGGGGCAGAAGGAGCGGGTGCGTCTGCTCTACCGCCGCGCGCTCAAGGACACCCTCAACTGGGCCGTCCACCGCCACCTCTTCTATCAGGACGTGAGCGCCCCTCGTAGCCCTCTCCCCGCCCTCGATCTCCCCGCCCCATCGCGGATCTGACCCCGTCTTCTTCTCCCGTGCAGGCGTCTGAGCTCAGGGACAAGTTCGAGGCCAACAGAAATGTGGTAAGGCTCACGATTCGCATCTCACTCTCCCCCTTTCTGTCGGATGAGTCACATCTGATTTCGATGGCGTTCTCATGGATTTCCCGTGGGTGTTGCAGGAGAACCTGGACGTGATCGATAGGCTCATCGACGACGCGGAAGCACGGCAGAGGAACTTCCAGCACCCGGATCCTTACATCGGTAAGCCTTGAAATGCTCGGGCCCTTGGTTCCTGCTGTTGACCCTGCAGTACTTGTGTGGTAAATCACGTAGCGTGACAGAAACTGCTGTTTCGTTAGGCAGTTGAACATCGAGTAACTGATCATTTTGTCGAAGGATTTTGACCCTTAGAACGGGTATTTGTGTGTTAAGCATGTACGGGTTACTGAAGTTGTGAGCTCGAGCCTGCTCTGTTTTACTGATTGCTTAGCCTGGAGACGGCTTAAATGACAACGCTAAATGTCTTGTCATGACTTAGTTCTTCACCTTATCATTGTATTTCCTTTTGCTGGTTTGTGAAACAGCTTATTAGCTTTCAATAACAGAGGAGCAGCCTTCTCTTTAAGAAATAGCTCAGGCTATCTTAGATTGTACCTATATTTGCTTGTGGCGTGAGCTGTGTTGGTAGTCACAACTAACTAGGGTGATGAGATTATCTTCATGTTTTACTTTGTGACTTGGTGTTAACCTTTACTGTAAATATAACCTCTTCAAGCCAGATATGTACAGACTTGTTACATATTCATTTTATTGGCATGCTATTCTGATTCAGGCCAAATTCTATTTTCCATCATTTAATTCCTGAGAGTATAAGCTGCTTTAGCTTTATCATACACTTCCTAATGTGCAAAATGACATTTTCCATGAGAAAATTATAATCGATAAATCAATGTTCTTAGTCCTTAGATCAAAGTGAAATAGACTAATATGTTCAGAATGGTTAATTTCAATACTGTAGCATATTAGCATCTTCAGATCATAGTACCTGTAACAAACTACTCATGTGCATCATAGCTATGCTTTCCTTTGATACGCTACCTGCATAAAAACGTGATTTTTTGTTTTGGCATTCTGTGTTTCTGCAGTTCCATGGGCTCCTGGTGGCACTAAATTCACAAGGAATCCTCCTCCACCTGAAGGGGTAAAGATATTATTTAACATATACCCGATGAATCTTTGCGCTGCTTACTATTTGTAGTGTTGTGCTGAAAGTTTCTACTGTGAAATATCTAACAAAATTGCACTATGAAGATCTCAGTTCAGATTAGTTGATTAAAACAAAGTTTACTTTATTCAGTGTTTATATGTGTTAAAATGAACAATATTTTTACTAAACCTTTTGTATGTTGCTAGAGATGTGTTTAATAGCTCCTCAACAAGTTAATTAGTTGAAGTGCTGAGACCATTTTTTTCCTGTGAAACGAATAAAACGATACAACTTCATCCAAGCTGCTGCCGAAGAGGCAAATTTTGTGATGCTTACTGTATACTCTATACTCTATGAATAATAGTTTGGTAGATGCTTCCAACTGCATTATCTGTTATGAATTTACTCGTTCCATTTTAGTGATGTTATACTGTTTCCTTTTTATTATGCAAGGATATGAAACTATTGCACTACCGTTAAGATGGTAATATTACCTTTGCAGATCGAGATTATCTACAACTATGGCAAAGAAGACGGATGAACAAGAACCTTGCATTTGTGAGCAGAACCCGGTACCTGCAGAGTGCAAAGAACTTACTTTCCCTTTATGCAACCGAGCTGTTGTATGGCTATTAAGAACAAAATAAAATTACTCGACTCCTTCCATGAGTTTCTTTTATCATGGATGTTGTATGACTACTATTTTTTGCGCGTCGGCTAGTTCATCGTTCCCGTTACACAATGCATAAAGTGTTCGAATGCACAAAACATCAACATGATGTTATTTTTCGTAAGAGATAGTGTCTTTAGAGCCCATCATTCGAGAGTTCTTAGTTCGGTTCTCAAGGAATTTGAGTTTGCTTGCATCCCAAACGCAGACAAGAAATACTGCATGCGTGGTTTAGTGATCATAATGTTTTTTCAAACTTTAAATGGGATTTGCAGCTCAATTCTAATACTCCCTCCGATCCATATTAGTGGGCATAGCTTTGTCTAAATTCATATGTATCTAGTTAAGTATTTAGACTAGATACATGTGTATCTAGACAAAGTTGTGCCCACTAATATGGATCGGAGGTAGTACTGTTAGCGAGAAACATTCAAAGCCATTCAAGGGTTTGGATCTTTGAAACAAGCAGCAAATGCATAAGTGAGCTAGTGCGTAGTACCAAAAAAGTGTGGCTTTTAATGAAGAAACGTCGGCAAGGCTACAAAACAGGCTAGTGAGCAGTATTTTTGAACCCAATTGTAACATATTTGGGATATTTCTACATATATATTGAAATGAGTGAACACACTAAAACATGTTTTATACATGCGATTCAGAGAAAGTTATAACATTTAGAGCATCTCCACCGGTGCTCCAAATAGGACTATTGGGCGTCGCGGCACGAAAATGCCCCAACGGCGAGCCAAATAGTCTAAAAGTTGCCCCCCCCCCCCCCCCCAATATAGCGTCCGACAACCCGCTTGGCGCCCTGGTCCTAGGGAGGCAAGCGGGCGCGCAGGTAACCGAGGCAACGCGTGCTACGTCGGATCCTGACGCGTGGGCACCACATGGCAGCGACACAGACCATTTGTTTTCTTCCCCACCGTCTCTTGTGGCATGAACTCCCCCTTGCCTATTGAATCGCCGGCGCCGCCACCCCCTGTCGACACGACTATCCCCGTCGCTCTCTGTCGTCTCTTCTCATTTCGGCAGCAGTATTTGGCCGCCTCTACGCCGCCGCCGCCACCTTCCAGAACTTCCCCGCCCGCAAGGTGTTCGTTGCATTGCGAAGCTCATTTTCTTGCTAAATTCATTGCTTTGTTTTTTGTGCTTGACCTAGCTAACTGAATATAGATGGATAGCGACGACGAGCTGGAGATGGCCGACGCATTGCTAACCGCCCATGCCGCCGCAACCGCCGAGCTTGTTGAGCACTTGGCGATCATCACTTGCCTTGTTGGTTTGGTATGCCCGATAAATGCCTCCTTGGAGTGGAGGTTCGAAGCCGGGGAGGAGGAAGAACAAATATCGCAAATGGTTGGAGGGTCATGTGACGCTGTGGCAAGACTAATTCGCCGGCTATCCCACACATGGGGAGAAGGAATTTTGGCGGCGGCTTAGGATGAACAAAGAGCTCTTCATGCAGCTTGTGATGGGCGTGCGGGAGTATGATGACTACTTCAAGCTGAAGAGAGATTGCGTCGGGGTGGTTGGTTTCTCTTCTATTCAGAATTGCACTGCTGCCTTGAGAAGTCTTGCATATGGAGCGCCGATAGATACAATGGACGACTACCTATGCATGGATGAGTCCACATGTATCAAGACCATGTATCGGTTTTGCAGGGCGGCGGTTTCAGTGTTTGGACCAAAATATTTGAGACAACCAAATTAAGCTGACACTGCTAGGCTCATGGCACAAAACACAGCTAAAGGATTTCCAGGGATGCTTGGAAACATCGACTGCACGCATTGGGCATGGAAGAATTATCCATTCGCCTGGCAAGGAATTTATAAGGACCACGTTGAAAGAGCATCTCCATGCTATGAGTGTTTTGATGTTTGTTGACAACACATTTAGTGGTCTAATGTGTGTGCTAAGTTGTGCAGGAATATCTCTATATTTTACATGCACAGATTCTATTTGAAGATTGAAGAAATGCTGAGTTTTCTGGTTCAGCCGGTACTACCGGGTCCACCCCGGTACTACCGGGTGACCCCGGTTTTTGGCCGTGCACCGGGGCCACTACCGCATCTCCAGGAAGCGTTATGTAATCGAGAATTTTTTACCCGGTAGTAGCCCCGGTAGTGGCGCGGTACTACCGCAAAGGAAGTACTACCGGACCGGGCGGTCCGGTACTACCGATGCGCGCCTAGGAGGAAGGTTTGACTGGTCTTCGCTCGTGCCTCCAGGTCAACACCGGTCGGTACTACCGGGTGAGGCCCGGTACTACCGACGTGGGCAGATTTCTGCTGTCAACGGCCATATTTCGGGAGGGGTATTTAATCCCCTCCACCTAACTTTGGACAGCTAGCTTGCTCAAACTTGAAGACACCATTATTGCAAGCTCAAGATTTGCTAGATCTCCCAATCCCTCCACCCAAACTCGTTGATATTTGGAGGATTGAAGGAGAAGGCCCGGATCTACATCTTCACCAAGCCGATTTACATTTCCCCCTCATTCACTTGAGGGCCCCTTTGCTAGGGTTTCCATTGGGAAAACCTAGCTCATTGTTGTACTTACTTGATTGTCTTTGTGACAGATTGTAGCTGTTCGGGAGCCCCCAATCCAATTGTGGGTTGTGCCCCGAATCGTTGTTGTAAAGGCTCCGGAATCCGCCTTGAAGGTTTCCGATAGTGGAAGGTGAACCAATCCTTTGTGGTGCGGTTCATCGGAGAATAGGGTGAGCCTTTGTGACGTTGAGATCGACCTTTGTGGTGCCTCACACCTCTCCAACGAGACGTACTCCCTAAAAAGGAGGAACTCGGGAATACATCCGTGTCTCCGCGTGCTTTCACCTTCGGTTACCTGTATCCTTGTTTACCGTCTTTACTTCGTGTATCTTGCTTAGTTGTTAGCTTGTCATATAGGTAAATTCACCGTAGTTGCATATCTAGAGAATTTACCTTTTTGTGTCAAGCCTAATTTGAAAAAGTACTAAAATTGAAGTAGCACCTATTCACCCCCCCTCTAGGTGTCATACGATCCTTTCAATTGGTATCAGAGCCTTGGTTCTCTTGTTGGGCTTAACCGCCTAAGAGAAGCATGACGTTGGGAGAGGTTCCTCCGCAAGGCCAAGGTACTCCGACATCCATGGCCGATCTCAAAGAGATGGAAACATCATTGAGATCGTCCATGGATACCCAATTTAGTGCGATACGTGACATGCTCACGAAACTCACTAGTACCAAACCTCCGTCGGAGACTCTCCCTATAAAGGACCCCCTTTCTTCCGATACGGGTGATTCCGATAAAGAAAAGGGGGAAAAGAATGAGGATGAAAATAAAGAAACCGACCCTAAGAAATCTTCTCCATCCATAACCAAACCCATAGGTGGGAAGCCCGAGTACCATGAGGTCTCTCATTTGTACTCTCTCGACCCACCTATCCCTCATCCTCGCATAAACCCTTTAGGTCCTCCGCCGAAGCTTAATGTTTTAGCTTTTACTAGTTGGCAACACTCAATGAGATCTCATGTCAACAGTGCCTCTATCGAGCTTTGGAGGATCATGCAAGCGGGATACAAGGCCGTGGATCCAAACAACTTGACAAGGAGAGAGGTGGTTGATGCTCAACTCAATGCCACCGCTCTACACATGCTTGAACTTGTCGTTGGTGAAAAGGATATTCATCACATTCAACATCTCACCACCGCCAAAGAAGCTTGGGATTGTCTCTCCGAGACATTCCTTGGAAATGAGAGCATGAAGAGAAACATATTTGATGCCTTGAACAATGAGGCCGAAGGCTTCTATATGCTTGAGGGTGAAACACATGAAGAGATGTATGGAAGACTCAAGACCCTTGCCCAAGCCTTTTATAATGTTGGGGCAAAGTATGCGGATGATGCTTGGGTCAAGAGGAAGTATGTGAATGCTCTCATGCCCTTCGAGCCCGTTGACTTGAAGGCCCTACAAGGAAAATACAACTACCTTGAAATGACCTCAAATGAAGTTATGCAAGAGATGCAAGCCTCCAAAGTTGCCACCAAGAATGCTCTAGACAACCGTGCCAGGGCCATGGGAATGAAACAAGGTTCTTCACTTGCTTTGAAGGCCAAAGTGGTGTGCCTAGATGATTGTGTGGAAGTTGAAGCTTGCCCAAGCAACATTCTTCCCGATGATCTTGAACAAGCCTACCATGATCACGTGGCTCTTGCCACAAGAATATTTTGGCGTGACCCGGCCAAGGAAAAGGCTCAAGTTGATCTAAGGAACAATCCAAGTGGGAAGAAGGAGTTTGCTATAAGGACAAAGACTTGTTACAATTGCCATGACAAGCATCACTTCATCAAAGAGTGTCCTTATGAGAATAGAGAACAACATGGTGGAAGGCTTGTCCCAAAGGATCAATCAAAGGTGATACAAAAGAAGCCTTTTGTCAAGAGGAAGCCATTCTTCAAGAAAGCGCCAAGAATTGTGTTGATGACTCAAGAAGAGTATCCTTTTGATGATTCCGAAGAAGAAGATGAACCCACTCGTGAGGTGGCCGCTTTGGCCATCGTATCATCTCCATCTCCTTCTCTCTTTGAATCCCCCAATGAGAACATCTCCATCAACACCGCTCGTTGCCTTATGGCCCATGTCACCGAGGTATCATCTTCTACTCCCAAGACTATGCATGAAATGGATGATAACTCTAGTCTTGTGATTAAGAAAGAACTTGCTGCCTTCGATACTTTTGTGGCTAACTTCCAAGGTGAAGCTAAGAAGCATATTGAGGCTCTCATGAGCCAACTTGGTGCCGCCGAAGACCTTCTTGAGGTCAAGGGCAAAATTGAGAGAGAGGACTCTCTTACCATAGCATCATTGAATGCTTCTTCTTGAAGAAGAGAGTGAATATAGAACTACTCTTGAGGAAAGACTTGAGTCCCTTGATGATAAAAATGATGAAATAATTGCTAAAATCATTAAGGATAGAGACCATGTCTTTGCCAAATATAAAGTAATTAAAAAGGAGAAAGCCGAATTTGCGGTTGTAATGCTAGACTTCTTGAGGATATGGAGAAACTTGACAAGTGAAAGGTCATTTATTATCCCCTCTATGTTTTGTGTGTTAGATAACAACACCGTGAAAGTTTAATATGTTGCTAAGTGATTTCAGATTTCGTCCGGTATCTCTCCATGTACAAAAAGAAGAAAGAACGTTCGGGATATCGGATAAGAGGAGAGGTGCTCTGGGTGGCCGGTTCCCAGGCCGGCCAGGCCGGGCTCCAGGCCGGCTGGCTCGGCTGGGTAGCCGGTTCCCTGGCCGGACCAGACCGGGCCCCTGGCCGGTTGGCTCTGCTGGGTTGCCGGCTCCCAGGCCGGTCAGTCCGGGCTCCTGGCCGGCTGGCTCGGGTGCCTGGCCGGTTCCCTGGCCGGTCTGTCCGGCCCCCATGCCGGCTCCCCTGCGGGTGGCATCTGCACGCCTGGCCGGCCCCAGGCCGGCCAAACCGGCTCTCCAGCCGGCCACTCTGCTGTCTCAAACGGCCACTTTTTGGAGGGGCTTTAAATAGCCCTCCACCTTCCTTGAGACAAGCAGCTCGCCCAAAACGAAGAACACCATTGTTGCAAGCTCAAGAATCACTAGATCTCCCAATCCCTCCACCCAAACTCGTTGATACTTGGAGGATTGAAGGAGAAGCCCCGGATCTACATCTTCACCAAGCCGTTCTTCATTTCCCCCTCATTCACTTGAGGGACCATTAGCTAGGGTTTCCACTAGGAAAACCTAGCCCCCTATTGTACTCACTTGATTGTCTTTGTGACAGATTGTAGCTGTTTGGGAGCCCCCAATCCTTTGTGGGTTGTGCCCCAAGTCGTTGTTGTAAAGGCTCCGGACTCCGCCTCGAAGGTTTCCGATAGTTGAAGTGAACCAAACCTTTGTGGTGCGGTTCACCGGAGAAGAGGGTGAGGCCTTTGTGGCCGTTGAACCATTGTGTTGGTTCACACCTCTCCAACGAGACGTACTCCCCTAAAAGGGAGGAACTCGGGATTACATCCGTGTCTCAGCGTGCTTTGACTTCGGTTACCTCTATCCTTGTTTACCGCCTTATTATATCGTGCTTAGTTGCTAGCTTGTCATATAGGTAAATTCACCGTAGGTGCATATATAGAGAATTTACCTTTTGTGTCAGGCCTAATTTGAAAAAGACTAAAATTGGAGTAGCACCTATTCACCCCCCCTCTAGGTGTCATACCGATCCTTTCAACAAGGCTCACAAGGCCTTGGAAAGTACTCACTCTCTTCTAGTCAAGTCTCATGAGCAACTTCAAACTCAACTTTCTAAATCTAACTCACCTAGCACTTCTACTCCTTTGTGATCATGCAAATGTTATTGAGGAAAATGCTAGGTTGAAGGTTGAGCTTGCCAAGGCCACTAGTGCCAAGACCTCAATTCCTAAAGGTAAAGAAAAGGTTGTTGCTCATGTTTTTGAGCAAAAGCACACAAAGGGAAGGAGGGTCTTGGTTATGTAGCCAAGGCAAAGAAGAAGAAGAGCAACAACAAGGCCAAGCCCGCACAAACCAAGACTCCCATTGCGAGTGGAATGCCACTAGGGGCAAGACCACTCGTAGTGACTTTGCGGGAGAACTAACCCTCACTACATTCTATATGTTGATTATTATGGTGATGTTTATGCAAAATATGTTGGTCCTTATGATGGTTATGTTGCTCATGCTATTTGGGTTCCTAAGACCCTTGTTGCTAACCAAAGAGGACCCATTGCAAGATGGGTACCTAAAACCAAGCAATGATTTCTTGTAGGACTATGCTTCCGGTGGGTCTAAATGGGTGGTTGATAGTGGATGCACTAGTCATATGACCGGAAGCAAGGAGATCATGACGGAGTTGGGACCAAATATAAATCAAGCATCCGTCTCCTATGGTGATAAATCAAAAGCGGAGGTAAAGGGCTCGGCAAGGTGGTAGTTGCAAAGGATATCACCCTTGTAAATGTCATGCTTGTCGAGTCCCTCGGTTACAATCTTATGTCCGTTCGTGCACTTAATAAGATGAATTTTGATGTCCATTTTACTATTGATATGGTGGTACTCTTGAGGAGCAAGACTCTAAAGGTCATGTTCGTTGGGTATGTTGAAAATGAGTTGTTTGTGGTGGACTTTTCGGGGTCAACCAACACTCAAGCAATATGCCTATTCGGAAAGGCCGACGTGGGATGGTTGTGGCATCGCCGCTTGTCCCATGTCAACATGAGAACTTTGCAAAGTCTTCACAAGGGTGGCCACATTCTTGGACTAAAAGACAATGTTTCTTTTTCTAGAGATCGTCTTTGTAGGGCTTGTGTTGAAGGAAAGATGCATGATTCTCCCCATCCAAGCAAGACCATCATTTCATCAAAGAGGATATTGGAACTTCTTCATGTTGATCTCTTTGGTGCCGTGCCTCAACCTAGTCTTGGTGGGAAGAAATATTGTTTGGTGATTGTTGATGACTATTCAAGATTTACTTGGGTTTATTTCTTCAAGACGAAGGATGAGACCCAACAAGCCGTCATCGACTTTTCCAATGAAGTTCAACGCCAACACAATGTCCCTATATTGGTCATTAGGAGTGATAATGGCTCCGAGTTCAAGAACTACACCTTAAATGAGTTTCTTAGTGAAGAGGGGATTCGTCATCAATATTCCGCTGCATATACCCCTCAACAAAATGGTGTAGCCGAAAGGAAGAACCGGACCTCATGGATATGGCAAGGTCTATGTTGGCGGAGTTTAAGTCTCCACTCTTCTTATGGGCCGAGGCTATCTCCACGGCGTGTCATTCATCAAACCGGCTATTCTTTCGCAGGCAAGAAGTTTACACCTTATGAGATGCTCACCGGCAACAAGCCCAATGTCTCCTACTACCGAGTATTTGGTTGTAAGTGTTTCTATAAGATCAAAGTGTTCGTTTGTCTAAATTTGAATCTAAAGCTTTAGAGGGTGTTTTTGTTGGGTACGGTGCCGAATCTCACACCTATAGAGTCTATGACAAAACCTGGGAAAGTCATAGAATCTTGTGATGTGAGGTTCGATGAGAATGACGGCTCCCAAGTGGCGCAATTTCATGTTTGTGATGTAGATAATGAGGCCTCAAGATGCTATAAGAAGAATGGGCATTGGTTTCCATCGCCCTTGAGATTCATTACGAGTCTCCTCAAGCAAGTCCAAGCTCCATTCAAGTGGAGACCTCTTCATCACAAGTTGAAACGGCGC
The DNA here is from genome assembly GCA_947311845.1 of Poa pratensis. Lineage (NCBI taxonomy): Eukaryota > Viridiplantae > Streptophyta > Magnoliopsida > Poales > Poaceae > Poa > Poa pratensis. The sequence goes on along the minus strand of CAMZMU010000070.1, from coordinate 19,109,476 downwards.
CTATCATGGAAGCAAATGATGCACCACCCAAGAACAAGTTCAAGACCCTCCTCATGTTGACCAAGTTGCTATGCAAGAACCAAGTTCTCCATTGTTGATGCTAGCCAAGGTCATGACCAAGATCAACCCTCTCCTTCATTGTTGAAGATGTGCATAAGATGATCAAGGTCAACATTCCGGTCAAGACGGGGACTCAAATGATCAAGATGATCAAGAGATACCTCCAAGATGCAATAGAGATATCGAAGCCCGTCGTAAAGCAAGATTGCAAGAGACTTTGAAATAAAAGTCACAAGCTAGAAGAAATCCTTGGTGACCAAGAAGGGTGTTACCACAAGAAGCAATTGGCAAGTTTTAGTGGAACCAAAGAAAGTGTTTGAAGCTCTTGAAGATCCGGATTGGTTAGAAGCTATGCATGATGAACTCAATAACTTCAAGCGCAACAAAGTGTGGAATCTAGTTGAGAAGCCAAAGATTGCCGCAATGTTATAGGCACAAGTGGATATTCAAGAACAAGCAAGATGAGCATGGAATGGTTGTGAGGAACAAGGCAAGATTGGTTGCACAAGGTACTCTCAAGTTGAAGGCATTGATTTTGGAGAGACTTATGCACCCGTGGCTCGCCTTGAGTCCATCCGTATCCTTCTTGCATATGCATCACATCATAACTTTAAATTGCAACAAATGGATGTGAAAAGTGCTTTCTTAATGGTCCTTTAAAGGAGTTGGTATATGTTAAGCAACCACCGGGTTTCGAGGACCCAAATTCCCTAACCATGTCTACAAGCTTGATAAGGCGCTCTATGGTCTCAAACAAGCACCTCGTGCTTGGTATGAGCACCTAAGAGAGCTATTGCTAGACCGTGGATTTGAATTGGGGCAAATCGATCCCACCTCTTTACCAAGAGGGTTAAAGGGGAGCTTTTCATATGCCAACTTTATGTTGATGATATTATATTTGGCTCATCTAACAAAGCTTTCAATGATGAATTTTCAAAGCTTATGACCGATAGGTTCGAGATGTCTATGATGGGCGAATTGAAGTTCTTTCTGGTTTTGAGATCAAGCAATTGAATGAAGGGACTTTCATCTCTCAAACCAAATATACCCAAGACATGCTCAAGAGGTTCAATATGCAAATGCTAAGGAGAAGCGGTTTCCCATGGACACCAAATGCCATCTTGAACTTAACCCCGACGGTATCGATGTTGATCAAAAACTTTATCGCTCTATGATTGGTTCTTTGCTTTATCTTTGTGCATCTAGACCCGATATTGTGTTGAGTGTAGGGGTGTGTGCAAGGTATCAAGCCGCTCCTAAAGAAAGCCACTTGGGCGGTCAATAGAATCCTTCGATATTTGGTTTATACCCCAAGGTTTGGTTTGTGGTACCCAAAGGGCACTAATTTCTCTCTTGCCGGGTACACGGATTCGGATTGGGCCGGTTGCAAGGATGATAGGAAATCAACTTCCGGGGCATGCCAATTTCTTGGTAGGTCCTTGGTGAGTTGGTCTTCTAAGAAGCAAAATTGCATATCTCTCTCCGCCGAAGCCGAGTATGTGGCGGCCGCTAGTGCATGCACTCAATTGTTATGGATGAGGCAAACTTTAAAGGAATACGGTGTCAATTGTGACAAAGTGCCTCTTTTGTGTGACAATGAAAGTGCTATCAAGATTGGCCACAATCCGGTGCAACACTCAAGAACGAAGCATATTGAGATTCGTCATCATTTTATTCGGGATCATATTGCCGTGGTGATATTGAGCTTGGCTATATTCCAACCAAAGACCAACTTGCCGATATTTTCACGAAGCCACTTGATGAAGCAAGATTCACTTTTTGAGGCATGAGCTAAATATCGTGGATTCAAGGAGCTTGACTTGATTATCTTGCATACACACCTATATTTTGACTATGTATTTGGTTTAGGTGTAGGCATGGACATAGGGGGAGTGTGGCCCTAACACATTGGACTATCCCTCCCCCCATTATGCCGATATTAAGAACTCATTTGCCTCTCTATATTCGTTCGATGAATTGTGAGCTTAAATGACGAGTGTCGGTTGTGAACCCAAGATACATCTTCGCGGTGTCACGCCATAAACTCAAACATGGTGGCCTAGGCCACCGCCCTCTTCTTGTGAAGAGTTGGTTCTTATTTGGATCTTATTGAAAATCTTGTGTTTGGTTCGGATCTCTCTTGTTTATTATGGAAAACATGCTCAATCTTGGTTTTATGTGTGTTTGCCTCTTGCGAGATTGAGTGGGATTTGCATGGGAGGAACACAAGCCTTGAACTTTCTTTGATCTTTTGCTTGTGTTCCATCTTCGATTTGAATATTTGCTTTTTGCTTTGAACTCTCCTTTATGCACGGTGTAAGACGTGCAAAGACTTTGTGGCTTGTAATAAGACCTAAGTAGTATTTTTTTACAATATTGTCTTATGTTATGCAAGTGGTTAGCAAGTGGTTATCTTTATTATCTTTGTGAACTTGCTTGGTTTGTAAAATATAGGGGAGCTTCGCCCATTTGGATGTTGTGTGTTGTGCATTCAAAAGCAAATATCAAATGATACACACATTTGGGAGAGCCCGTCTATCTTTTGCAAATCATTGGTACTACCTAATTGTGTTGTCATCAAACACCAAAAAGGGGGAGATTGAAAGAGCATCTCCATGCTATGAGTGTTTTGATGTTTGTTGACAACACATTTAGTGGTCTAATGTGTGTGCTAAGTTGTGCAGGAATATCTCTATATTTTACATGCACGGATTTTATTTGAAGATTGAAGAAATGCTGAGTTTTCTGGTTCAGCCGGTACTACCGGGTGACCCGGTTTTTGGCCGTGCGGCAATACCGCGGTTGGTACCGGGGCCACTACTGCATCTCCGGGAAGTGTTCTGTAATCGAGAAGTTTTTACCGGTAGTAGCCCTGGTAGTGGTGCGGTACTACCGCAAAGGAAGTACTACCGGACCGGGCGGTCCGGTACTACCGATGCGCGCCTGGGAGGAAGGTTTGACTAGTCTTCGTTCGTACCTCCAGGTCAACGCCGGTCGGTACTATCGGGTGAGTGATGACTCCCAAGTGCAGGAGATCAATTGTAGTACCTTTTGAATAGAAAAGGTTGTCGAACCCACGAGGAGCTGAAGGTATTGGTTATTAGAAATGATAAATAGACAATAAAAGATGCAAGTGTTTTTGGTATTTTCGATTGTATAATTGCAAGACAGTGACAATGCAGCAGGTAAATGGTAACAAGTAAAAGCTCTCAAAGAGAGAGAAAGCCCAATCCTCTATGTGTAAGAGGACAAGCTCAAGTGATGTGTAACTTATATGTGGAAAACGTTTCCGAGGGCGGCATGGATATTGCTAGGCATATAGATTTATTAAACAACACGTTGAATATCTTGTCTAGTTTTAATCTTCTTCGGACGGAGCTATTATTAGGTACAGCTAAATAAATAGACTAAACCCCTTATGATGGATCATGTGGCCAATTAAATGACAGCACAAGAATTATTAAGATATAAAATCCCACCATAGCATTACGCTCTAGGTCCCCGATACTAATACCCTGTAAAGTAACTTAATGATTCGGTCTCAGTCTTTCGTGTCCTCCCAAGTCTCCCTCACGCCATTACACTACGGTGTTCTCCTATGAGCCCATATAGGCGAAGTGTTGTGCAGTCGACGTTCGCACAACACCATCATAGAATCACACAAAAAGATAAACACTAGACAAAATACCAACACATGTCATATATAAATCATTGCCAATTCATCCTATGCCCTCAGGAACATACGGGAACTACTCACAACGTGCAAACATGGTGATGATCAGTGGCATAAATGGTACAACACAATCTGAAAGTATAACTCCACCAACAAATAATGACAAGTACTCAATCACAAACATGAATAGTAGCACAAGACAAGTATCTAGGGTATAGCAACTCTCAAACTACGAGGGGAACGGAGTGGATCACGAAGATGATGATGGAGATGGTGCTGGTCTTGGTGATGGTGACGGTGTGTAGAGGCCTCCTCCCACGCCAAGGAGGAGAGGTGATGACGATGACGATGATTTCCCCCTTCTCCGGGGCTCCGGAGCAGCAGGATCTGATCCCCCTCGGAGGGAATCAGGAGTTTCGCCGCCGCCGCGACCTCGGATAGTCTCGTAAAAATTAGGGCGTTCCTTTTCGGGCGAGACGGAGACCTCGTTAAAAATCCCCAGGCGAGGAAGTGCCCGAGGCTCCATTTGGTGGGTCCCACGCGGTCAGGGAATCTGGCCGCGTGGGCCCACCCATTTTGGGCCTCGTGGCCTTCCTCGCTTGCTTCTTCTTCCCTCTGGTGTTCTCCCGAAGAAAAACCAGCTGTGCAATTTTCCTTTTATTAATTGGGCCTTCGTAGCTCCTGAAACAATAAAAACACCAAAAAGGAGGTTTTCTGCCTCCCAGAAATTAAATACTAAAAATAGGGACTTTGTAGGAAAGTCCCCTAAATTATCTAAAACATGTAAAAACAATGATATAATAATGCAAATAACATCCTAATATGGTAGTATAAGTGGTATAGATGATGATATAAAATGCACGTATCAGGGAGGCCCGGTACTACCGACGTGGGCATATTTCTGCTGTCAACAGCCATATTTCGGGAGGGTGTATTTAATCCCCTCCACCTACCTTTGGACAGCTAGCTTGCTCAAACTTGAAGACACCATTATTGCAAGCTCAAGATTTGCTAGATCTCCCAATCACTCCACCCAAACTCGTTGATATTTGGAGGATTGAAGGAGAAGGCCCGGATCTACATCTTCACCAAGCCGATTTACATTTCCCCCTCATTCACTTGAGGGCCCCTTTGCTAGGGTTTCCATTGGGAAAACCTAGCTCATTGTTGTACTTACTTGATTGTCTTTGTGACAGATTGTAGCTGTTCGGGAGCCCCCAATCCAATTGTGGGTTGTGCCCCAAATCGTTGTTCTAAAGGCTCCGGAATCCGCCTTGAAGGTTTTCGATAGTGGAAGGTGAACCAATCCTTTGTGGTGCAGTTCATCGGAGAATAGGGTGAGCCTTTGTGGCGTTGAGATCGACCTTTGTGGTGCCTCACACCTCTCCAACGAGACGTACTACCCTAAAAAGGAGGAACTCGGGAATACATCCGTGTCTCCGCGTGCTTTCACCTTCGGTTACCTCTATCCTTGTTTACCGTCTTTACTTCGTGTATCTTGCTTATTTGTTAGCTTGTCATATAGGTAAATTCACTGTAGTTGCATATCTAGAGAATTTACCTTTTTGTGTCAAGCCTAATTTGAAAAAGTACTAAAATTGAAGTAGCACCTATTCACCCCCCCTCTAGGTGTCATACGATCCTTTCACACGTTGGAGAGTGCAGTGTCGTACTAGATGTTGTGACTGATCATGATTTGTGGATCTGGCACACTTCTTTGGTATGGCTGGGACTCACAATGACATCAACGTGATGCAATGCTCACCGACTTTTAGCCAACTTGCTGAAGGCCATGCTCCACCATGCAACTACGAGATAAATGGCCATGCGTATCACAAGGAGTACTATCTAGCAGATGGCATCTATCCAAGATGGTCTACATTTGTCAAGACCATCTCCAACCCTCTAGGTCAAAACCAATCTCAATTTCAGCAGAACAGGAGGGTACCAGGAAGGATGTCGAGCGGGCATTTGGTGTACTCCAATCTCGCTTTGCTATTTTCAGGTACCCTACTCTAATTTGGTCCAAAGAACAGATGTGGGAGGTGATGATGACTTGTGTAATCCTGCACAACATGATCATCGAAAGTGAAAGTGTTGATCCTTCACAGCATGATGAGCACCCAGACTATCGTGAGGGTCCTCTTACCTAGGTTGATCATGATTTTCCTGGAGAGTTTGCCACTTTCCTCACAATGAACGTTGAATCCGAGATGATGGAACTCACGAGCAATTGTAAAAGGACCTAATTGCGCATCTGGGGCACTTAAAGGACAAGCAGCAGACCCTCCTAATTGAGCGTGCAATTTATTTTAATTTGAATAATTGTATGATTTTTTTCATGAATAATTTTATGTGTTCAAAACTATGTAATATGATTTTATTCTAGACATTTAAGATTGAATTGTCTTTATTTGAGAGAAAACAAGTTTAAATTTTATTGGGAGCGTCTACTGGGAGCGGCCGGTGGGGCGAGGCGCTCCCAATAGGACGATAACGTGTGCCGGCGCTCCCAATAGGATGGCAAGATGTGCCGACGCTCCCAATAGCACTTGTCCGACACCGTTGTCGGACGCTCTATTGGGCGTGCCGATGGAGATGCTCTTATAATTCATAAAGGAAAGAGTACCAAATAAGTACGGCTTTGAACACATAAACATCTACAAGACTACAAAAGGTAGATGAACTTGTGAGTAGTTTCAGGCAGAGAAGCATGCCTGTAATGGATGAAGGCCTTGACATTTTATATTATAATTTGGACATATTTGATTCGTTCACCATTTTGATTTTGTTACTTGGCGATTTTTGTCCTTTTTATCATGGTGGTCGCTTACTGTGCTTTTATTCCCTTAAATTTCAACCGAGATTATAATATTTCTTGGCAGGTTGTAATTCAACCTTATCGAGTATTGTATTATATATTTTAAAGGTTATTATGGTAGCTCACTAAAAAGATGGACACCAACCGCTCCCTTCTTTCCTTAGATTCACACACTTTACTCCATATATAGTACTATATACTAGGGGACTAAGCGCGGGCTTCGCCGCACCCGTGGGCTAAAATTTCGAATTGTTCAACCGTACAATTGTTGGAATTCAAATATTGTCTAGGTTGAGAAGTTGTTAAATTTTTTGAAATGGCCAAACTGGGGAGCTGTTCATACTTGAATTGTTTTTACGTTTATGCAAAGGATTCAAATTTTGAAAATGTAAATTTTGTTTAGGGATGCGTGTACTGAAATGGGGGGGGGGGGGAGGGGAGTTTACACTTAAATTATATTCAATTTTTACATTTGCCGTATTTTTATTTTCATATTTTAAATTTGAATTTGAAAATGACGATGTTTTGAAATTGTTTAAGCTTGGAAATAATTGAAATTGAAAAATGCTTCCGCTTTAAAGGTGGTCGGATATTGAAAATTATTGTAATTCAATTTCAAATGTGGTTTGTTTTTTTGTGTGTGAATTTTTTTTAAGTAGTTAGTATTTTTTTTTTGAGTTTGTTCACACATTGTAGAGTTACGTTAAATGTTTAGTAAGGTGGAATGGTTTTAAATGTTTGTATTTTGTTGACATATTTGTTTGAATTTCATAATTGGAGGATGTATAGCATATGGTTATATGTTAAAGTTAATTTGTAGTTAGAGGGAATTCATTTGGAATTTGTACAAATATTTTTCAAATTAGAGTGGTGAAACTTTATAATTCGGGAGAATGGATTATGTGAGATAATATTTGAGATATATATATTTCAGAGGATTTCATTTTTTTTGCTTTCTTAGCGAATTTAATTTTTCAAATGTGTTGCATGTTTTTGTTTGTGAGAATTATAATATATATTTATTGTGTAAGGAACAATTTGTAATATCGAGTATTTTTAGATATTTGGAAATTTGGGATGGTTGGTCATATTTGGAGTATAACATAAAATTTGTTTTAACTTCATAATTAAGGTGACCGTAATGTGTGAGATATATTTTAGTGTGCTTTTAATTTTCGAGAAAACAAATTGAATGATTAAATTTGTTTTTTTTTTTGTAAGAACATTTATTTTGAATGTGCTGTCTTTTTTGTAGGAAATTATAATTTTCTAACAATTTTAAATGTTAAAATTTGTTGCTTTTATTTTAACATTTAGTTCAAATGTATTAGTTCTTTAATAGGAAAATACTGTGAAATTAAATATAGCAACAATAAATATTGTTGCAACTGTTTTGCAAATTAAAAATGTCTTGCTTTTTTTTTTGCTTGATCATCATTCCAATTTTTTTTTTTTACATAACAGAAGGGAAGATGGAAAGAAAAGAAAATAAATACAAATATTTTTCTAACAATTTTGGATGCTCAAATTTGTTGTTCTTTTTTTTAACATTTATTTTCTAACAATTTTGAATGCTAAAATGTGTTGATTTCGTTTTAACATTTAGTTCAAATGTATTAGTTTTTTAATAGGAAAATACTGTGAAATTAAATATAGCTACAATAAATATTATTGCAATGGTTTTGCGAATTAAAATGTCTAGTTTTTTTTTTATCATCATTCCAACATTTTTTTTTACATAACAAAAGGGAATATGAAAAGAAAAGAAAAGAAAAACAAAGATTTTTCTAACAATTTTGAATGTTCAACTTTGTTGTTTTTTTAAACAGTTATTTCAATTGTGTTAGTTTTTTATAGGAAAATTCTAATTTTCTAGCAATTGTAAATGATTAAATATGTTGTTTTTTTAAACATTTATTTCAAATTTGTTAGTTATAAATTTTTTATTGTTCTGTTTTTTTTGGTATATGAGTTGTTTTTTTCTGAAGTGTAATTTAAAAGTTATTAATTTTCCATTTGTAGCATTTTTTAAGTTGTTATTCCAAAACTGGCAGTGGGTCCCGCATGTCAGTTTTTTAAAAAAAAAAAGGAAAAAGAGAAAAAGAAAAAATCCCGATGCTGCCGCGGCGGCGTCGGGCTCGCCGGCGGGCGCGCCGCTGCGTTTCCGGACGCGCGAGTGGGGGCGCTCGACGCGCCCGGACACGGGGAGCATGTGGGTGGCGGCGCCGCCCGCTTTGGGTCACCGGAGCGGCGCCGGCGAGTGGCGGAAGCGGCGGAGGCGGCGGCCGCCTCGGCGGCGATTCCCGCGCCCGTGCGGCGGCGTCTCAGCCGATCTGCGGGGAGGAGACGGAGGCGGCGACGGCGGAGCTGTCTGTCGCCGTGGATCTGACCGAGGAGGGCCGTGGCGGCGGCTCTGCGCGGCGGCGCGAGCGGCGACCCGCGGTGGCGCGCGAGGAGAGAGAGGGAGAAGGAGGGTGTGCGGGCATTTTCGCATGTAAGTCCCTGTGGTTCCGCAAAATTGCACATCAGTCCTTCTGCGGGGGTTTTCTGTAAAACGACTGCGTCGAAAAGCGTGCGCGGGGGTGACCGGGTGCGCGCGGGGTGACCGGTCGGGTACCGGGCGACGTGGCATCACCTCATTGGTAGAAAATCGGGTGCTACAGTAAAGCACGGTTTGGGGGCGACGTGGAGCCATTTGGGCCGTCCGTCGCGGCGATCGGACGGCTATGGATCACCCGCGACGTGGAGGGCTGGAGGAGGCTGCGATTCCACCGTCTTTTATATATAGTAGAATTATGGAGCATATGGAGTATTAATTAGTTATCCAAAATAAACATTTCCTCCGTTTGGCCCGCATTAATTCCCTATAAATGTAATATTGGGCACATTAATTACCCTTCATACTCCCTCTGTCCCAGATTACAATGCGTTTTGGATCTAGTCAAAGTTAAATTCTGTAAACTTTGACTAAGTATATGGGAAAAATATCAATATCTATAATACAAAATAAATATTATTAGAATCATCATAAAATATATTTTCGTATTGTATACATTTCATATTATAAATATTGAAATTTTCCTCTATATGATTGGCCAAAGTTAAAAAGGCTGGACCTTGACCAAACCTAAAATGCAGGGTAATTATTGACAGAGAGTATGTGTGGACCGATTGGTCAAGATATTAAACCACCCTACTCCAATTCTTGCACAAAATTAATTCTATACGAAAAAAGAAAAATACTTCCTCCGTCCTAGTTTGTAGGGCATAATCTCAAAAACAGTTTGTCCCACCTCTTAGGCACAATTACATTTAATTTCCTCTCAATAATTGGCTAGCTGCATCTCCCATCAATGCATGCAAGTTTTAGGCCCAATTAGCTAGCACCTTGGTCAAAGAGATTTGCAAATTATGCCCTACAAATTAGGACGGAGGGAGTAATAAATGTCCATGCCTCTATATAAACACCAGCATAAGAGCAAGTACAATAGTACAATCAACAGCTGGCTAAGAGATTGCCATGTCATCTATAGTCAACCATATAGTCAACATGTACAATAGTTAGCTATAAGAATGTGTTTTATTAAGATATGACCCACCTCCCACTCTCACAAAGTATCTAGGAGTACGTGATAGAGCTGGCTCTTGCATGAGAGCTCACTCCCCTTCTCTCTCCTCTTCTCTCTCCTCCATGTCATCCAACAAATATTATTTTAACCCTTATAGCCTGCTTACATAAGCTTATTGTACTTGCTCTAAGGGAAATAGCCGCTGTGACAAATTGGGAAGAACAATCTCAACACCAAAAGGCTAACTACTCCTCATGGCGCTTACCAAGAACAGCGCACGGGCTATGTGCTTGGTGGCTCTTCTTGTCATGTTTACCGCTTTCTTGCCCTCTCATGCAGGAGGAAGGATCATAGGTAAGTTTCCTTCTTTCATTTTTATGCAATATTTACATGCTCTTTGGATGATACTAAATGGGATGTGGTTGTTATGATGTTACTTGTGCTTAGGTACAAAGGAAACGGCTCTCTCATCGTGTTTTCCTTTGAATGGCTGCACAACCGAGCTATGCGATGAAAATTGTGGACTACGCGGATATGATATAGATAAAGCCGATTGCGTACAATATAAAGTGGGCTACTGCTGTTGCGCAAAGAATGGAGTGACACCGTGAAGATGAACACTGTACACCACACCCGTGCTACAAAATTCTTGCTTGCCAAGGGTGAATGAAGTCTTCGATTTGATTGATTTAACATATTTAATAAAAATGTTCTTGTTGATTCATGAGTGTCCAGTATGTGGGTAAGTGATCGGATTCTAATGGAGTGGAAGTGTGGAACTTATGTGTATCTCTTCACATGATTCCAGAGAAAACAATAAATTTGGCCTTAACATACATATCCATCTTTGCCAAATGATAATAATTCACGTAAGTATAAATAAATGTTCTCTACTATGAGGAAACGAGGATTAACCATCACGACCACAATCAATCACTCCCGCCTCCTATCTATAATGAATTATAGTTTTGCCGCGGCTACGACGAGCGTCCGTATCCGCGGAGGGGCAAGGATCGCCATAGGACATCCTGCAAGACCCTGTCCTTCTCGGACCGGCCAGATACGGCTCCTCGGAGTCTTCTGCCTAATGCGTCGAGCCATCAGCGCCTCGAACTTTGGCAGCCACCGACACAAGCTCGGTGGACACGCACGAGCTTCTAGCCACACAAAGCGACGTATGTGCCGTCAGTCGAGCGGTAGATGGCTAGGTAGATGGCGGGTTCCTCATTATCTTACGAGGGGAGGGGGAGGGGAGTTTGAATCCACCACCGTAAGCCCATCCCAGTCGACGTCGGTGTCGTAACCCAACACATTGCTGGAGTTGGCCATGGTGGAGCGGAGGGGAGGGAGGGGAGGGGAGGGGAGGGGAGGGGAGAGGACGTGGAGTGGATTGGAGTCATCTATGTTGGTGTGAAGATATGAATTGTGTTTTCTACATAATATGATGAACACAATTGGAATTTTATGTTTGATGTGTATTTTATTTTTCGAATATTGTGTGAATGTTTTTGGCGAAATATTGTATGAAGCACAGAAAGGCAAGATGATGTGTACAATCCAAGACCAATGCACACGGATAAACCAATCTGTCCATGTGCATTCACTATAAGAAATATATTCATCTGTCTGTTTTTTCGTGATAGAAGTGCATTTTTTGTTTGTCTCCAAACCATTTTTACCATATAACGTGACAAAATCCAGACTGTTATTGACAGAGCGTGGTAGATTTGATCTACTACCTCCGATCCATATTAGTGGGCACAACTTTGTCTAGATACACATGTATCTAGTCTAAATACTTAACTAGATATATATTAATTTAGATAAAGCTATGCCCACTAATATGGATCGGAGGGAGTACTAAGATTCGCGAATGACAATGCAGATGGGACTACATCTACCACGAAAACCATACCCGATTTCACATTTATCATGGAACTGTTTTCCGTGTTAGATATAGCTCAACGCCATACCCAAACGTGGCACTAACTCCTGCCGTGATAAATTCGTTAAAATCTACTAGTGTCATGCCTTTATCTGAACGGGTAGGCCACCATGTCATGTCATGATAAAATCGTTATGCCTTTAAAAAAACTCTACGCGATTGAAGAGCTTTGAACACGACCAAAAAAAAGTTATCGTTTCGATCTAAGATTTTCCACCTCGCTTTGCTTCTTTAACCCTAAATTCATTTTCGTGCCTGATTAAATTCTGAAATTTTGCTTTAAAAAAGATCCTGAAGTTTCTATTTAAGATGCAGATTCTGAACTTTTTATTTGAGATGAAGATTTTGAGCTTTTGATGCCGATGACATGGAAAATCCCCACGGGGAAGCAAAGCTCGAGCACAAGCAAACCCCACCTTGCCAAGCGTCTGTTTAGCCTCACAGACAGCTGGGCCCCACGTCTCCCACTGAGTCACTGACAGCCCGGCCTCGCGTGCCGTTGGCATCTCGTTAAGCTAAACTACTACTCGGCGTCTCGGCGAGAAGACGGAATTGGAGCAGACGCAAGCCCGCACGAACCCCAATCGGATCAACCCAGCACCAGAGGAATAAACCGGTCCGCCCGGCGATGCAGGCGCAGAGATCACCGGCGATGGCGTGGGGAGGGCCCGGGGCGGCGCTCGGGTCTCCCTCCCCGGCGACGGTGCCGGTGCGGCGGCGCTGCGAGGGCACGGCCATGGGCGCCATCACCCTCGACCTCCGCCCCGGCCTCGGCGTCGGCCCCTTCACCCTCGGTGAGTTTCCTCCCCAACCCTACCTAACCCGCCGCCGCCGCCCTCCCCTCGGATCGGAATTCGGAACCCGTCCGTCAGTTGCTTCTTTTCCGCCTCGTACGCTACTAGAAGGGGAGAAAAAACCTGTGCTTCAAGCAACCGCTTAGCTAAGAAAGTTTCGATTTTTGTGGCCGATTCTGACGCGGTGATCGGTGCAGGGATGCCGATTTCGGATGCGTTTGCTCAGATAGAGCACCAGCCCAACATCTACGATGTTGTGCACGTGAAGTACTTCGACGAGGTTCGTGTTGGGCACCCCTGTTTGATGTTACCAGGGTAACAAAATTAAGCTTGACTGATTGGTGGTGTCACTTCTGTGATTCCAGGAGCCTCTGAAGTTGGACTTTGTCATAAGCTTTCCGGACCATGGGTTTCACCTTCGCTTCGATCCTTGGTCGCAGGTATGCTTTTGTTAGTGCAGTAGTATGCTTGGGTTCTCCTTTATACCGTGGTTGCATTGTAGACATCACTGACCTCACTTGTACGTAATTTATGTATAAAAAAATCATCTGTTTGTTGTTATCGAATAATGTACATAAATGTTTATACTTTATATGACCAAATTAGGGTGGTTTATTTTCTAAAGAACTAGAATGTGCAAATGTGCAATGCAGATGCTTTTAATATGTAAGTTTCATTTGAGATTGGTGAAATTGTATTCACTATCCTTCAGAGCTTTTTAAAGTTTTATTCTTTTTCTCTTGCAGAGACTCCGTCTCATCGAGATTTTTGATGTTAAGAGACTGCAATTGCGATACGCAACATCTCTGATTGGGTGAGCGCTTGTAGGCATTCGTTTTTTGCTGTTTAGTTTAAGCACCCTTGGGTTGAGTAAGAGTTATATGTGGCATGGCCACTCATTTTAGCCTTAACCATACTAGAAGTTATATGTGGCATGTCCACTCATTTTAGCCTTAACCATTCAGCACAAGGTTATGTGCTGTGTTACTAATACTTTCCTTCTCCTTTTTTTTTTTTTTTACTTTCAGCGGCCCGTCGACATTGGCCACTTTCGTGTCTGTTTATGCACTATTCGGTCCAACTTTCCCGGGCATATATGATAAAGAGAGGGGCATTTATACCCTCTTCTATCCAGTATGTCATGACAAAATAGCCCTGGCTTTGTTTTATTTCATCCAAAATTTTGTTCTTTGTTCTTTTTCTTGGTTTGCTTAGGTTTGTCTTACTCATAAGATTTTGCAGGGTTTATCATTCGCATTCCCTATCCCCAGCCAATATACAAATTTCTTCACCAACGGGGAAGGTATGCTGCTAAATTAGTCACATTCATGTCCGCATACCTATCATTCTTAACATTGCAGCTCAACTTCCTAATTGCAATTGCAGTGGCAGATTTGCCCCTAGAATTTCCCGATGGAACAACCCCTGTTACTTGCCGGGTATCTATATATGATAGCTCAACAGATAGCAAGGTTGGGGTTGGGTCACTGATGGATAAGGCAGTGGTGCCTGCATTACCTGCTGGCAGCCTATACATGGAGGAAGTGCATGCAAAGGTACATGGATTTTTATTGGTGACTTTTCCAGCCTTTTAATCTTGTGGACAATGCAGACATTTTCCTGTTTCATGATTCCATAACCGGTACATCTGGTTTTACAACTGCCAATCGTTGCCACACCCACCCAAGCACATTCTCTTCTTTTTTAGTTTTAAGTAAAGTATATAAACCTAAAAGATAGAACACAGAAGTAAAGGGAGAGTTGCACGCTGAACAGGTGTTGGTGTATGTGTCATGCAATCATTATACTGTCTTTTGTGCATATGAGAAAACATATCCGTATCCATAGAAGCTCTCTACAATATCATTGTTACTGGAGCAAACCTTTTTACAACTCTTATGTTGCTTTCAGCTTGGTGAAGAGCTTTGCTTCACTATTGGGGGCCAACATATTCCTTTTGGAGCATCACCACAGGTGTAAATCATTGTACCATCTGCTCTCTTTTCCCGAAGCATGCTTTAAGTGTTGCTTATGTAGCATGGTATCTTTTGCAGGATATCTGGACTGAGTTGGGTCGTCCTTGCGGTATCCACCAGAAGCAGGTCTGCCTGTAATTTTGATTGTTTTGTTTTACTGAATGACTGCGGTATGGATTTTCATAGAGGTTGTGACATGATAATCTTTCAACTGCTACAAATAACATGTGCTAAAATTACTTGGTATGCAATTTTCTGGTGTACTCATTAGAAGCATGCATTTGGGCCTCCATATTTTATCCTATATGGAGCTCAATTCTAGTTAACATTTTCTAGGCATGCTAGATAAGACATAATTTTATCCTGTTAATTTGAAGATCAGTATACTACGAATGATTCCATGAATTCAGGCAATTCATCACATAATCCAAAAGATCTGAGTTCTGAGGACATCTAATTTCATAGTCATAATGTAGTAGGTGTTAAAATTATTGCAACATGAGAGTGTTGGTACTTGGTAGAAAGCAACATGTAAATTTCGTCGAACGAAACTAACAAATATGTTTGAACATGTCAAATATCAATTGTGTTGAACAAGATTTCCAGGCGCTGCAGATTGCATTGGGAGATTTGATCAGTAGGAAGTCTATATACTGCATTCTCATCTGTAATGGTAATTATATCATGCTCTCATGTTAGGTGGACCAAATGATCATACACTCTGCATCGGATCTCCGCCCTCGGACTACTCTTTGTGGAGATTACTTCTACAATTACTTCACACGTGGTATAGATATCTTATTTGATGGGCAGGTATGGATTGTTTTAGTAAGTGGACTTCAGAATACAGACAACATTTCTGTTGTGAGGTTCAACCAGCATGTTGACCTTTGTCTCGGTGCAGACACACAAGATAAAGAAGTTTGTTTTACATACAAACTTCCCTGGTCATTCAGACTTCAATTCGTACATGAAATGCAACTTTGTTATCTATGACGCTGAAGGTATGAGCTGTTCGGTGTAGAGTTTATCTGCTGGTGATGAGATCATTGCTAATTAACTATTCGTTTGTTTCAGCTGAAGGGACACAACAGCCTGGTAATGTTTCGAAGAATTGCATAACACCTCGTACAAAATGGGAACAAGTCAAGGTATGGTGTTTAGCATGAATTTACACTGCCAGGAGTGCCGTATAGATTTATAACTATCAACTTTACTTTGAGTTACCACTTCAGTACTCAACCTTTTGTGCTCCCTTTTTGCCAACGTTTTCCCTTAGATTGCTTCATGAGAAATTCTGCTCTTTTCAAATTGTGAATGACTACCTTCGTGATGAGAAACTTGTTTAACTCGCGTGCAAATAAAAGATTTACTGATGCTTCTTTGAACAACATAAAGTAAAAGTAAAATCAGATCATGGTTAATGCTCCATGCTAAAATTTTCATCCATTCTTTTACTTGAGCAACACAAAATGTTTTTATCTGGGCTGCAGTTATGTAACAAAATTGTTTAAGTGGTAACATTGTTTCTCGGTAATGGTCATATATGATTGCTTTTGATTTATATGCCTATTTGCTAACTGACTCATGTGTCTATTCGACTTGTATTAGGAGATCCTTGGTGATTGCGGTCGAGCAGCAATCCAGACACAGGGTTCCATGAATAACCCATTCGGATCAACTTTCGTCTACGGATACCAAAATATCGCTTTTGAGGTGGTTATTTATTCTCCAACCCCCAAATACTTCTTTTTCCTGTGTAAACCGCATCGACGATTCCTTGCTCATATATGACATTGCAATTCTTTTGTTTCCGTTGATCAACAGGTGATGAAAAATGGATACATCGCCACCATCACTCTCTTCCAGTCATGAGTAGCGTAGTTGCGCCCGATGTACGCGGCATGAGAAATCTGTCAAGAAGCATGCCCCTTCTCTACGTGTAAATTAATCTTGTATATTCCACTAAATTGTACAGGAACTGTGTTCCTTGTGACTTTCTGTAAATATATTGTTCCATCACTAACATTTTATTACAAAACTATGTGTTGCTCATGATGGTGCTGTGGTGTTGCCCAAGCTGAATACAACCTTCTACATGACTTGTTTCTTTTCCTCTCCCATCCTCCTTGAATAATATAATTCAATGTAAAAATTGTTTTTTCTTGCACTCTGCATTGGCAAACTATTGTTTAGTACCACAGCCAAGTGGCCTAATTCACCTGTCTACTAAATATGTAAAAATGTATCTACCCAGGATCAGGGTTACAGCTCAGACTATTACAAAATAATCTATACTACTATTAAAAGAGCAAACATGTTCGGGATACATTAAATTTATGCTGTTCAATAACCGATCAACGCTCCAATGTTTGACAACTCAACACACCTTTTCAACTTCATGTTAATTACAGGGGTTGCCACCGGTAAAAGAAACACCGAAAGAAACGGTTCGTTATTTAATCAAGAAATCCCTCTCCTCCCGTGCAGACCTCCTCCCATGGTGCGCCGACGCCCATCCCGCCTCGCCCTCTGTCCCAGCCGCCCTCGATCCGCCGTGTACCTGTAGATACAGGCAGAAGGAAGTCGCTCCTCCTCCCGGTTGGACGAACTCCAGCACGAGCTAGATAGGAGCTGGCCGGATACGCGGCCTTAGCGACGGTGACGGGAACAGGCGCTGCCGGGAGGCGAGCAGGCGGAAGACGGAAGGCGCGCGGCCGGCGCGGGGCGCAGGCGGGAGGCAGGGGCGGCCGGCCGGCGTGGTGATGGGCTAGCTGCGTCGGGCTACGCGTCCTTCGTCAGAAAACTAGCTAGCTGAATCCCGTGCGATCGATCCATTGGATTGATTGTACTAGCTATAGCAACTAGCTCAATCGATAGCTCAAATTGCATCGATCCATCATTGTGAGTGTATAGCTAGCTTAATCGATTGGATCGATTGTAATAGTTGGATCCATTGTAATAGCTGGCGGCTAGCTCAACTTACAGAAGGCCTTCACCGCCGGACTCTGCGCATTGGTCGTGGTGTAGCGGATGGACGCGAGATGCGGGTGAGAGAGGGAAAAGAGAAAATAAATCAGGAAATATTCTGTTTTACGATACTTGTTTATGGTTTGGGCGGTATTCGGCTCTTTAAAAACGTTTTGCATTTTCCCTTATACGCCAGGGGTCCGATTTTTAAGCAGCTCGCCGGAGTCTGGTCGCCACCAAAGCTCCAAATCAAAGTTTCATCGTGCTTGCAAGACAATTGCCTATCACGCATTTTGAATTTACTTTCAATTTCATGAAATCTCACTAACCATTCTACTTGACTTTTATGCTCCAGAATAATGGTTCTAAATATTGCGACACTCACGCATGTTATCAGATTTGATCGGCCGGCATTGGTGATGCAATATCAGGGAACAAGGTATTTTTTTCTTCTATCTCATTAAAACATATGGGCATGTTTGCTATTATGAGACGTGTGTGTGTTGCACGTACACGTGTACTAGTAATATTCCAAAAATCAAACAACGAAGAACCCTGATAAAACTGAACGCAAAATTTCTTGCAAGTGAAGAAAACGAAATGGAAAACCAAACACACGAAGGAGCTCCGAGTGAATAAAACCCAGAGGCGGCACCTCCAACGCTAACTAACTGCCACGCCGCGGCCCAGATCAACCAACTGCCACGCCGCCAAACCTGCTGGCCGTTAGCGGATATGGAGCGCGCCGGCGGCGGCAGCGGAGCCGGCGCGGCGGGGATCCCAGCGGCTGTGGAGGGCGCGGCGGCGGCTGGACCTGGGGTGGTGAAGTCATGCAAGGGCAGCCTCTTCTACTCGTCGGTGCTCCGGTCCAAAGGCCGCGGCCCCATTTGCGTCGGCGTCAGCCGCTCCCTCACCCACGGTCAGGAAATCGCGCCCACACTGCCTGCCCCTCTCCATCTCCATTGTTTGGTGCTTTGTTTTAGAGTCTCACGTGGGCTAGGGTTCTGCTGTTCATGCCTGTTTTGCGCCAGATTTCGGTTGCTGCTCCTGTCTTCAGTGGAGTTCGACAAAATTGCACTTTATTCATCTGAAAACTATGTACTGTATTATGTATGGTTGGTGATTATAGCAATCAATCTAGTAGGTTACCCATAAACCCAGTGTCTGCTCTATAGCTGTGCGCTTAAGGATCCCACGATAGCTTTCTGCAAAACTCCTCTCTAGTACTTCTCTTAATACTCGTGGGAGCGATAAGTGCCCAGGTTAGTTTGTTGACTCCCCAGGGCAGTACGCAAAAGTCATTACATTTATGTCATTTTGTACTGGATTTGGAGCTCCTGCGTGAATTGCCATAATCTCTACATAACTGCTGCTTCATATCACGAAATGTTTATCTCTGTACCATGTACACCGGATTGATTCTCTTACCATAGCAGTACCAATACTTGGCTCAACTTCATGACTTGTCTTCAATCTGTTTTTTGTAATTATTAACTGTTTGACTTCCAGTTCCTGATCGCGAGATCAGAGAAATTGAGTTGGGGGCTATTCAAGAAGGTCGCCACCTGTCCAACTTCATATATTCATGCGGTGGATATTCCGTATACCTAGATGACAAGAACAACCCTCCTGGTAAAGGAGAGAAGCACGCACAGCTGCCTAGTTGTACTGGATTTGAGGTATTATTTTCTTAAGCAAGTTATTTGCTCTGAAATTCTGCGTAACTTCAGTTCACAAGCAAGCAATATGTGAGTAAGCCTTAATGTGCATGGGAATTATGGTGTAGTGTCTGCTGTATGGATTTATCCTAAACTCTTAGTAGCAGGCATATCATAAAATATACAATCAACATTTGATTTGTGATTAAAAATGTAATTCAGCATCCATTCCTAGTTCTGTAGTATGTACAAATGGTTGGACTTCATACCTTTTATTTGGTTACCATGACGAGTTGATCACACTTCCCTTCTTTTCTCAGTCACAGCAGAAATGAATGCTGACCATGCCATTCCATCAGTCATGTATTTATTACCCCCTCCGTCCATATATAGGTGGCACACATGTTTTTCGAAATCGATGTTTGACCATTAGTTTGATCAACTAAATAGTATGGATTATATGTCACGAAAGTTATGTCATTGAATTCATATTCAAATAAAGTTTCTATGGTATAATTTTTAAACGGATAATCTAACAAGGGGACATGCCCCACGAAGCATGTCGGTCCGGCGCGCATAAGAGTGGGATGGGCTGTATATGCATGTAAGGAATCTTTGCATGATCCGGAAATTCAAAATGAATTATCTTTTAAACCGTTAATGCAATTGACGATCCGTCTTCACGGTTGGTTTCATCTCGACGAGTACTTTAAAACCAGATCCTATCTTAATATGTTTTGACGAACTTTTTTTCATAGTCAGTTGCCATGGTTACCATATTAATAGTTAACAATTACCACTCGAATAATTCATAGTTACCAGATAAATTTTACATGTTTTTGTCATAACCATGATCTACATGTTTAGAGAGTGACTACTTGATCCAATCTAGACACGTAAATCATGTGATTACCGTTAAATAAGGATTACATAGGTGAGTAGGGCAGTTCAAAAAACATGGCAACCATTTGATTTTTACCTGGTAAGCAACTTGACAATACATGGTGACCAATTTACTATAATCTAGCAACTAGGGTTAGAAAAAAAGTTGTCATATCAAGATGAGATCTAGTTTTGAAAATCTCGTCGCAACAAAGCCAACCGTGAAAACGGATATGAATTTGGAATTACGGTTTAAGAGATAAAACATTTTAAAATTGAAACCAAAAGGAATCTATGTACACATGCATGCATGGCACAATTAGCCTATTATGTCCGTGCCCACGGACTACTGATCTGGGGCACGTGCTCTTATTAGCACGATCCATTTTTAAAACAAGCGACACATGTTTTATTGGTTAAATTAGTGGTCAAAGTTAAAACACAAAAAACAAGGGTGCCACATGCATCGAAACGGAGGGTGTATTATTATTATTGTATTTAAACTGATATTATGTATATAAACAAGAAGTGCTTCTTTTTTGCAGATATTAAATAAGGACCAAGCAGCAGCTCACATTAAAAAAGAAGGTAAAGAAATCATTTATTTGATCATCTGAAAAAATGTAACCATGTATAATACTATAGTAGCAACTCCAAAGCTACCATGGTAAGGCGGTATGCTAGTTCACAGCCAGAGGTGCTCATCATGTCACACTTGCCTTCTGTGGCCTTGTACTGCGGATGCAGTGTAACAAAGTAAATTTCTCTATAGAACGTAATGAGCTGCCTTGCCTGTAGAATGTAATGAGGCATATGTCTGAAATCCACGTCGAGGCCCCACGAGAAGTTAGTTGGAACTGAGAATTAAGCTTAACGTAGAAAGGGATGGTTATGCTGCTGTTGCACCCTTTGTTATTGCATGATTTGAAGCCATGAAATGTTATTCTTAGAGTCAATGTTGCCTTAGTAGACAAATTGTACAGTAAATGTTCCCTAAAATAGAACCTCAGAATTTGTAGTTTGACTAACTCGTTGTGATGATTGGATGAACTGGATCTTGAAGTACATTCTGAATCCTGCGTTGAAACAATCTTATCGCCTGAAAAAAATATACCTCTCCAATGTGCCTGGAACTGAACTTATTTACATTTCGGTCAATAAGACTCTGTCTTTAATGACAGAAAACATGTATCCAGACTACAGCATGATTATTTCTTGAAATTTTACTTATCGGGATAATACTGCAGCTACTCAAGCACAGGCAAACAAACCTGGGCATGCTTCAGCAGGTGCAAACAAACCTGGGCAAAAAGGAGATGGTTTCCTAACCAAGTGCGTCCCTCTTATTGTTTAAACATGCTTGGAATTCTTAATTTTCATTAAAACTTAACAAACGACAAATTTTCAACTGAACGTGCAGATTCCAGAGGAACGTTGGACTTGTGGCCAATGGCGTGGCTAGGAGCATGAACAGAGTTGGGACTTATGTCAAAGACTCCGTGGACAATGTCCTGTACCCATCCCGCAAGCGTCCAAAGTAAAACCTAGCTCTTGTTCTCTCCTATTTGAGCCTATGCTTTGGAGAAGAATAAATTAGTAGTTGGTCGCCGTTGTGGCTTCCATTACTTGATTGGTTTGGATTAATGGCAGTATCCGGTGAGGATTTTGACACATCTTATGTTATTTCAAAAAAAAAAAAAAGGGGTTAGAAGCATTTTAGATAATATCATGAACCGCTGGTTTGTATCTCCTGGCATGCTGACTTGTGCATATTATTGGAACCAGGTTAGGCGCATCATGAGTTCATGATATGTTCACATACTTAGCATGCGCGATAAGCCAATGATGAATGATTCTGATTTTTTATCCTTCTGTCCAAACTTCTGCGCTGGCGGCTCTGCCAATGTTCATTCGTTTTAGCTTCTATAGCTGAGTTAATTGCGCTGGGGTCACATATCTCGTCGTCGATGTGCACTTTGGTCACACATCTGGATAACGGGATTTTTTGGTCACACATCTCGACAATTGCGTGCACTTTGGTCACAAACGGCCACGTCATCCCGTTATGGACCGGAAATTTTCAGAAAACTCCCTCGAGTAATATTAGCAGGGCCATATTGCAAAATTAGACATGCCCACCTGTCAGATCTTTTCAGAAAAAACAAAACAAAAATAAAAAAAGGAGGTCAACGCTGCTCTCCTCGCCATGCCGCCGCCGTCCACCGCGTCCCCTGCCGAGCGCTGCCGCCGCCGCGTCCCCTGGCGTGTCAAGGGCCGGCCTCGACCTGCAGCATGACGTCCATCCCCGCCGCCGCGTCCCCTGGCGTGTCAAGGGCCGGCCTCTCCCCTGCTCTCTTTTCTCCACATGCACGGCCGAAGCGTGCCGCCGCGCCGACGCGAATCCCCGCCGCCACAAGCTTTCCCCGACGAATCAAAGAGGACCAACGCCTCCGCCTGGACCTCCTCTGTCTCCTTGCCGAGTACCGCGAGCTGGGATGGGCTGAACCTCGCGAATCAATTCGTCTTCTTCGAGTCCGGCAGCCGCGTGTCGAGCACGCGCACGTCGCCGTCCGACCTCGCCTCGAAGCCGAGCGCCTCCAGCCCCGCAGCTGCGCCTCCATCCCCCAACGGCGCCGCCCTCCATCCCCGCAGCCGCGCTCCATCCCCCAACGGTGCCGCCCTCCATCCCTGCAGCCGCGCCGCCGGCGACGGTTTCTGGTGAAGATCCATTGCTGTGTGCCGACGTCAGCATGACGTCATCCCTCTTTAGTCTTTTCCGAAAATCATTTCTGTCCAGATATTTGCAATATGGCCCTGCTAATATTACTCGAGGGGGTTTTCTGAAAATTTCCGGTCCATAACGGGATGACGTGGCCCGTTTGTGACCAAAGTGCACGCAATTATCGAGATGTGTGACAAAAAAATCCCGTTATCCAGATGTGTGACCAAAGTGCACATCGACGACGAGATGTGTGACCCCAGCGCAATTAACTCTCTATAGCTCAAGTCAATGGTTATGGAGCTCCCGTTCATTTGCTTTTTCCAGACAAGTTAAGCAGATGCATCCAAGAGATAACTCAATGCCGGTAACATTTTCTTGAGCCGGGTAGAGACTAGCTTTGATTCTGTACAGTTCATCGAATCATACAAATCGGTGTAACTGCATCTTCATATCCTCGGTTCTTTATTTACTACAGTAGTGTTAGCAATTCGTAGAGCTCATTTTTGGGTACAAGTATACTTAAATCATAATTATTATATCTGGGTGTGTAGCAGAAATAAATCATGTGTTGAATGGATTCAGCCGAGGTTTCAGCTCTGCTGGACGTTTGCCGCGGCGCCCGCCTTCTCCCAGACGGCATAGTCATCACTAGTATAGATTGGGCAATCTCACACGGTTGAAATCGGCCGTCGCACACGATTTATGGCTCCGTCACTATCCATGAGTGGACGATGGCGCCGTAGATCGCACATGGTGAGGAAAACCGTGTGTGTTTGGTGCAAACTTCGCATACTGTTAGTTTTACTGAATCGTGTGCGATGTGATAGGAGATCGCACACAGTTACTTTATTGCAGTCGATTTACTTATGATCGCACATGTTTTGTTAATTATATTCGCGTGTGTTCAAAAACTCATCGCACACGTTTATCATAGTGTTAGTCGTGTGGGTTAAGGAGTCATCGCACAGGTTTAGAATTTACAGGACCATGCCTGTAGGCTTTGCATCAGTTGTAACACATGCAAAAATCAAGAACAAGCATCATCCAGTAGCAAATATTCTTATTGCATTCATTTCACATTTCATATTCATACATTGCGATAAAGTATCAACTTCTAGCTATACAAATGTGAAAGCTACACAAAAGAAAGAAAAACTTTTTTTGGTTACGTCTTTGTCTTTCTCTTCGTGATGAAAGCTTGATTCAGAGGGTTAATAGAAGGAAGGTGTATATTTCGTTATGCCACATTTTTCTTGGTTACGTCCTTGTCTCCGCGACGATGAAAGTTAGGTTTAGAGGGTTGGGATCTAGGAATTTTACAAAATTTTCAACTTATCCGACCGTCCAGTCATTTCTTCCACATAATATGGAAGAGACCTCTTATCCTTCTTAGAGCTCGATTTGCTCTACGAGAGAGCAGATACCATTTACTATGAATAACAATAGTCAAAAGGCCATCCACGAACTTATCAACGCAGCAAGATGATAACAAAAAACAAAATCCATCTAAGATATTGTTCCATGGATTATTCACTTGTGTAACGGCAAAGATATTCAACGCCGTACTTGCATATTTGTTGTGCGTGAAATAATTTTTGCTATGAATAAACGGGTCAAGCCGCCATCCACCATACAAGTTCTGCATGATGTATTCAAAATATCCATCAATGCAAGAAGGTAAAAATAGAAAAAAACATTTAAACTGAACTGGTTGGTCACTTACCAGCAAGTACGGATTGGCCAAGAGAGGGAAATAAAGCCTCTCTTGTTTTTCTTGTACAATGCCACCAAAATAAGATCCCTATTACACAAGTATAAAATGTATTCTCTCAAATCCCTTGTGGTAAAAAAATCCTAGTGACGAGATAAAACATAAAAGGTACTAACAGTATCACACACAATAAAGAATAAATAAGATATTCTAACATATCGAACATAACAAAGATCTAACAGTACCACACCAATAAAGTAGTAGTAAGAAGATATTCTATCAGATCCGGCATCTAACAGATCCAGACTTGCTAGTGCGTAAACAAGATATTCTAACAGATCCGACATCTAATCAATCAATATACTAACAGACGTGACCTTCAAAGTAAGATACATCATACTAAACATCAAGACGACCTCGCTAAATGCGCACTAACCTTCGGGATGTCGACGAGGAGACGACGACCTCGCCATGGGGGTCGTCGGTCTTAGACTGGCATCCCAGGAGATCGTCGGCCGATCGGGGAGGCTCTACTAATTCACCTATCTACTATGTATGAATGTATCTATTCTAGATCAGAGCTACAGATCAGACTATTACAAAATGATATTCCAAAAATCTACATAACAAGGAAGTGATCAAACTGAACGCAAATTTTTCTGATAAGTGAACAAAACGAAATGGAAAACCAAATACACGAAGGAGCTCTGAGCGAATAAAACCCAGACCTTGATTCCTCGAACGCGAAGCCCTCTCCAGTCTCCTCCACCCCCAGATCAACCAACTGCCACGCCGCCACCCCTGCTGGCCGTTAGCGGATATGGAGCGCGCCGGCGGCGGCAGCGGAGCCGGCGCGGCGGGGGTCCCAGCGGCTGGGGAGGGCGCCGCGGCGGCGCCGACCGCGGTGGTCGGACCTGGGCTGGTGAAGGGGGCGGGAGGACTGGTGAAGGGGAGGTCGTGCAAGGGCTGCCTCTACTACTCGTCGGTGCTCCGGTCCAAAGGCCGCGGCCCCGTCTGCGTCGGCGTCACCCGCTCCATCCCCCAAGGTCAGGGAATCGCGCTCACGCTGCCTGCCCCTCTTCCATCTCGATTGCTTGGTGCTTTGCTTTAGGGTTCTGCTGTTCATGCGCCAGATTTCGGTTGCTGCCGTGATGCACACACGCACCAACTATAATAGCGAGGCATAGAGATTAGTTCTTTTAGTCCTGTTTGCAGATAGGGGTACCCGTTCCCATACAAGATGAAGAAATCAACCTGATTGCAGCTCTATTTCAAAAAAAAAAAAAACCTGATTGCAGCTCCTGTCTTTGCCCAGTTCGGCAAAATTGTGCACTTTATTCACATCATAGTTTCATCTGAAAACTATGCACTGTATTATGTATGGTTGGTGATTTTAGCAACTTTTTTCCGACCCCATTTCCCGGTACTTCCATAGCCGAAACAGACAAAGTTACCAACCAAACAAAGGGTAAACGAGAATTAGTGCCAAACTATCCAGCCCAGCTAACAGTTCAAAAAGTTATTACTGCATACCAGATTAACCCATAGCATCAGTGCCACAAAAGACTTGTAGCCATCAATCTAGTAGGTTGCCGATCACAGAATATTTAGCATGCTCTATAACTGTGCGCATAAGGATCCGACATAGCTTTCTGCAAAACTTCTCTCTAGTACTTCTATTAATACTCCCCAGGGAAGTACCCAGGGTTAGTTTGTTAACTCCCCAGAGAAGTACACGAAAGTCATTACCTTTATGTCTGGATTTGGAGCTCCTGCGTGAATTGCGATAATCTCTATATAAGTGCTGCTTCATATCACGAAATGTTTATGTCAATACCATGTACACCCGATTGATTGTCTCAACATAGAGTACCAATACTTGACTCAACTTCATGACTTGTCTTCAATCTGATTTTTGTAATTTATAACTGTTTGACCACCAGTTCCTGATCGCTTGGTCGGAGAAATTGAGTTGGGGGCTATTCAAGAAGGTCGACGCCTGTCCAACTTCAAATATGCATGCGCTGGATATTCCGTATACCTAGATGACAAGGATAACCCTCCTAGTAATAAAGGAGAGAAGCATGCACTGCTGCCTATTTGTGTTGGAGTTGAGGTATTATATTCTTAAGCATGTTATTGGTCTGAAATTATGCGTAATTTATCAGTTCACAAGCAAGCAATATGTGACTGTGCCTTAATGTGCACGGGATTATGGTGTAGTGTCTGCTGTATGGATTTGTCCTAAACTATTAGTAGCAGACATATCATAAAATATGATTAACAGTTGATTTGGGATGAAAAAAGTAATTCAGCGTCCATGCCTAGTTCTGTAGTAGTATGTACAAATGGTTGGACTGCATCCTTTTATTTGGTTACCATGACGAGTTGATCACACTTCCCTTCTTTTCTCAATCACAGCAGAAATGAATGCTGACCATGCCATTCCATCAGTACCATTAATTTCATTAATGAAATAGTATGGATTATATGTCACGGTAATTATGTCACTGAATTCCTATTCAAATAAAAAGGACAGACCCAGTGCTAGAAGCTCCCACACCAGGTGGGGTCTGGAGAAGGATTATACGAGTCAAGCCTTACCCCTGCAAAGTGCAATGCAGAGAAGCTGAGTCGAACCCAGGACCTCTTGGCACAAGTGGGGAGTACTTCACCACTGCGCCAGGCCTGTCCTTCTTCCTATTCAAATAAAGTTTCTAATCGTATAATTTTAAAACAAGTAACACATGTTTTATTGGTTAAATTAGTGGTCAAAGTTAAAACACGAAAAACAAAGGCGCCACATTCATTGGGACGGAGGGTGTATTATTATTATTGAATCTGCTTATCAGTATCCTACATTAGTGTATTTAAACTGATAAATTATGTGTAAACAAGAAGTGCTTCTTTTTTGCAGCTATTGACAGACAGAGCGCCCACTAAACAAGCACCAGCTCACATTAAAAAAGAAGGTAAGGAAATCATTTATTTTATCATCTGAAAAATGTAACCATGTATAATACAATAGTAGCAACTCCAAAGCTACCATGGTTAGGCGGTATGCTAGTTCACAGCCAGAGGTGCTCATCATGTCGCACTTGTCTTCTGTGGCCTTGTACTGCAGATGCAGTGTAACAAAGTAAATTTCTCTATAGAATGTAATGAGCTGCCTTGCCTGTAGAATGTAATGAGGCATATGCCTGAAATCCACGTCGAGGTCCCACGAGAAGTTAGTTGGAACTGAGCATTAAGCTTAATGAAGAAATGAACGGTTATGCTGCTGTTGCATCTTTGGTTGAAGCCACGAAATGTTATTCTTAGAGCCAATGTTGCCTTAGTAGACAGATAATACAGTAAATGTTCCCTAAAATAGAACATCAGAAATTGTACTTTGATTTACTCGTTGTGATGATTGGATGTACTAGATCCTGAAGTACATTCCTGAGTATAAACAATTTTATCACCTAGAAAAATATACCTCTCCAATTAATGTGCTTGGAACTGAACTTATTTACATGTTGGTCAATAAGACTATCTTCATGACAGAAAGCATGTATCCGCACTACAGCATGATTATTTCTTGAAATTTTACTTATCTGGACAATATTGCAGCTACTCAAGCACATGCAAACAAACCTGGGCATACTCAAGCCCATGCAAACAAACCTGGGCATGCTCCAGCACGTGCAAGCAAACCTGGGCAGAAAGGAGATGGTTTCATAACCAAGTGTGTTCCTTTTATTGTTTCAACTCTGCTTGAATCCCTTAATTTTCATCTACATTTGACAAACGGCAAATTTTCAACTGAACCTGCAGATTCCAGAGGAATGCTGGACTTGTGGCCAACGGTGTGGCTAGGAACATGAATAGAGTTGGTACTTATGTCAAAGACACGGTGGACGATGTCTTGTACCCATACCGCAAGCGTCCGAAGTAAAACGTAGCTCTTGTTCTTTCCTGCAGTAGAAGTAGGAAATGTGGGAGCATGTAATCCGTTACTTCTGGAAACAATTGGCGTAGGAGTAGCCACGCCCGGTTTCTGAGGCTCTGGATGGGATTTCACTGTTTGTCAGCTCATGCCCTAACAGTAACAATGGCAGGGGTCGTTGTTCCTTTGGGACTTGTTTGGCCCTTCCCACTCCACTTGCATTTTGATATTTTTCCTCCAGAAATGTATAGGATGCAATGTAGCAAAACAAGAAAAGAGCTCATATTTGCCTATTTGAGCCTATGCTTTGGAGAAGAATAAATTAATAGTTGGTCGCTGTTGTGGCTTCCTACTATTTGTTTTTGTTAATGGCGTTATCTGATGAGGATGGCTTAACTTTTGACGCATCTTATTGTTAGGGGTCAGAAGAACATTTTAGATAATATCATGAACTGCTGGTTTGTATCTCCTGGCATGCTGACTTGTGCATATTATTGGAACCATGTTAAACCATATAGGTGCATCATGAATTCATATGATATGTTCGTTGCATATTCAGCATGTGCGGTAAGCCAATGACGAATGATTTTGAATTTTTTGCCCTTCTGTCCCAACTTCTGCGCTGGGGCGCCTCTGCCAATGTTCATTTGATCTAGCTTTCTGTAGTTCAAGTGTATACTTATGGAGCTTCTCGTTCCTTACGCAGAAGCATCCAAGAGATATCCCAGTGCCGGTACGAAGTAACATTTTCCTGAGCCGAGTAAAGAGTAATTTTAATCTTGTACAGTTCGTTGAATCATACAAATTGGTGACTGCCTCTTCATATCCTCAATACTTTATTTACTACAATAGTGTGAGCAATTCGTAACAACTCGTAGAGCTCATTTTTGGGTACAAGTATACTTAAATCATAATTATGTCTCTGTGTGTATAATAGCAGAAATAAATCTTGTGTTGAATGGTGGATCAGCCGAGGTTTCAGCTCTGCTGGACCTTAGCCGCGGCGCCGGCCTTCTCCCAGACGGCGTAGTCGTTGCCGTGGGCGCAAGTCACGAACCCGTCCGGGATCACGGCCCCGACGTCGTACCTGGACCCGATCTTCACCACCACCTTGCCGTCGATCTCGGCGACGTAGGCGTCGCCGTCGTGCATGAGGATCCTGAGCGCGCTCGTCGCCGTGATGCTGTTGCGCTTCCTCACAGCCACAAGCGCCGCGATCTCCTCCTTGAACCCCCAGTCGAAGAAATGGTCGTAGAACTGCACGCAGATCATCGACACAACAGCTCTAAGTTTTCTGAAGAAATGGTACCTGACTGAGTGACAGTGGCCTCTGGAGATGGTTTACTTACGATGCATGGCGTGCCGGGGTGGGTGAGGATGTAAGCGTAGCCCTGCATGACCTTGTCGGAGGGGAATGGCCACATGGCCTGCGTGGAGCCGGTGTCGTGGTTGTCGACGAAGGTGACGGCCTTGGCCGGCCACCACCCCATCACGCCGGGGGCCTTCCCCTGCGGGTCGATCAGCCGCCACAGCTCCCCCTCGACGGCGGCGTTGAGGATCCCTGCGGGTCGTGAAGTCGAACACCATGCCCGCCGAGGCCGCCCCGCCCACACCGTCCACCCAGTCCACCAGCGTCTGCCGGTGCGCGTCCTGGTCGTACTCCGGCTTCCCGTCCCCGCCCGTCGGCATGGTGTCCCACACCTCGGCCACCGCGAGCCCCGGCGACGTGCCGTCGATGTACGCCTTGGCCACCGCCGCGGAGTACCCCCTGGCGAAGTCGAGCCGCCACGCGTCGAAGCCCAGGTCGGTCTTCAGCCACAGGAGCCACTCCTTGAGCTCCCGCTGCACGCGATCGTTGAGGTGGTCGATGTCGGGCGCCGCCGCGAAGTCGGCGCCGGTGTCGAGGTTGGCGGTGCCGTCCGAGTAGACGGTGTCGTCGCGGCAGATCATGTGGGGGCCCCAGTCCAGGCGGCTGTCGGAGCCTCGGAGGTGCCGCCCTCGAAGACGCAGTAGATGCCGTGGAGTCGCGCGTCCGCTTGCGGTTTGTCGACAGCTCCGCTGTTCTTGCTGCAGCCGCTTCCTCTTCTTCCATCGCTGCCTCCTCCTGCGCCGCCAATTCCATCCAGGCTTCCTCATCTTCCGAATCCAAATCCATCGCCAATCCAACAGACTGATCAACTAAAGGAAGAACAAGCGACGCAACATTCAATGTACCATACAAGTACTACCACTAAAACGCACTTAGACTGACTTTTTTGTGAGAATTAACAATTTTCTGGAGCCAATACTGTGGTCTCGCTAGCTATAGTAACTATAGGTACTTAGGCCGTCATCTAGGTACTATTGTTATCATCTGATTTCTTTTACTTTTACTTGATCACAACTACCATGCCCCTACTCTTCTTTCGATCTACGCTGTCGCTTATGGAAAATGCGCAAGAAACACACTGTCAAACTAGTGTCTGGGAGTTTGTTTAGCTCTGCGTGGACAAGGGATTTACCCAGGTTCAGCCTCTCCATTGGAGATAAAGACCTACTTCCTGCTTGCTATTATTGATCTCAATCTCGATAACCCGGCTACGACAACAGAGCCGGATCTCGATCTAGGTTACATGGTTCGCTTGGTAGCGATGATTACTCTGATCTCTCTCTCTGGTTCTCTCGCGTAAGCTTGAATCGTCAGGCCTCTCTCTAGTCAAAAACTTGTCTAACTGTGACCTAGGAGCCCGCTTATCTAGACGGCCGGGTCTCCTGGTTCTATACATGGTAAGCCCGGGTTTCACCCAGACTCGGAGTCCTACTCTAGGTCTTCTGGACTTCGTGTCCTCCAAGTCCTGCACCGCCTCCGGGTCTTCTAGAAACTTTCCTCTATTAGCTAGGTCACCGACAAGCTTGCTGGCCCATCGACGTAACCCGGCCCATGCTGATGGTTAGGTGTCCTGGCCAGGCCTCCTGCCTGGCGGGTCACGCTTCCCTCTTCATGGGCCTACTCGGTTATAATCCCCCCATCAGTAGCCCCCAGGTTAACCGGGTTTCCAGGTTGGCATGCTCTTCTTCTAGTCTCGAGCTTTTGTTTTCTTGGTTAGAGCTGTCATCCTGGCTGACCGGGTTAACCACCTGAAATATAAGAATAACATAGAGTAAGTTAAATACCGGGTTACATTGCTTTTTTCCTTAGCTAGGCCAGCTCTTCTTAGCGGTCCATATCGTAACCCGGCTCGGTCATCCGGGTTCATACGCCTCCGGGTTTCATATTCAACACTTAGTGAAAATTCCAACTAGATTATGAGTCAATCTTTTGTCAATCTCAATCATGATCTCGTCAGATAATTTTCCTCTTTGTCTCTTTCTGTTTGTCGTTGACCCTTGGTCAAAGATCCTTATCTCCTCGTCTTTTTACCGCAACACCCCTAGGGCTTTTTACTGCGCCTATAAGTATAGGGTTAGGGTAAACACCGCAGTCACTTTCCCCATTTCTTCCTTGGCCTCTTCGTCTCCTTCCTCGCGCAGCCGCCACAAATCTCATCTCAAATCGAGCTCCCAAATCTCAACAGAAATCTCCACAACCACCATCTACTCATCCACCAGTGCTGCGCCCTCGATCCCAAACTCAATCGCATCCGCAATCGCTTCGCATCTTCCTCTCCTCACACCCACCTCCATTGCTAGGGTTAGGTCATCTCTGCTTTCAAGATTGGGCACCACAGTTCCGCATCAATGGTGAAGGAGAAGATGAAGTCTGGAGGTCCCAGGGTCGCGAAGAAGAGTGCAAAGAAAGGATCCAGCTCCAGCGCCGCCGTGGCAGCCACTCCGGTGAACTGGACTAGGTCCAGTGCCACTGATACAACATTGCAGACGTTCGTGAATCGCGGTGAGCTTCCGCCCAAGAAGGAGATCCACTGGCGCGGCCCAACCCCAAGGAAGGTGAAATTGTTGTCTTGCTTGATCATGTTTCCCGTGGTCTTCGCCCTCCAGGCTCTCTCTTTTTTCGCCAAGCTTTTAAGTACTATGGTCTCACCACACTAGATGTTGCTCCCAACTCCATTCTCAATATTAGCAACTTTGTAGTTTTCTGTGAAGACTATCTCCAAATGGCTCCCAACTTAGAGTTATTTTTAGAGATCTTTTACTGCAACCCCTCTCACAAAAACAAGCCTTTGGTCCTTATGGAGGTGTTTCCATCCAACGCCGGAGGGAATGTGATTTCCCGGCTCTTGTTCTAGCCAGTTACCCCACGGGGTGGCAAAACTCTTATTTCTACTACAAAGACACTTCTCCCGAGTCAGACGAGGCTCGTTTCCCTGCTTTCATAAATTCTCCCTTAGTTTATGACCCCAAGATGAACAGCTACGCCAGCGATGAAAACCGGGTCTTGGTTGAAGCTGTCCGCGTCCGGGCCAGAGCTCTGCTCGCTCATGGCCTCCGCGGCACTGATTTAGTCAAGTGCTGGATCGGTTGGTTCATCCAGCCTCTTAGCATCAGGACCCGACTATTCCATGAATACACCGGAGAAACAACTGATAACATGCGTTACTCCGAAGTGACGCTTACTGATGATCAAATCGTGAAGAACGCCAAGAAGCTGCTTGGCGAGACCAAACATGACATTGCGCTGACCGGGCTTGCCCCGTTCAGTGCAAGAACAAACCTCCTACGGTACGATACCAACTCTTTTTCTTTCTGTCTTCTGTTAACCCGGTTTTTCTTGCATGAAACACTTATCTGTTTATCTTCCCTCACCCCAGGACCCGGAGTGGTGGAAAGCTGATTATACCCCTGTGTCCTCTCCTGATGACGAAGACACTGATGCAGTGATGAAAATGAAGAAGAAGGTGAGCTAGACTCAACAGGCCGGCTCTTCCTCGACTTGATTAACAGTGAGGCCACCACTAAGGACCCCTCGACTGATAACCCGACGTTTCTTGTTCCAGGCCCTACTGACCCGGCTATTGATGAACTGCCGGGTCCTCAAACTGCTGGACCTCCTCTTCTCAAGAGGACCCGAGCTGCTATTGCAAAGGTGCCGTATTCTCGTCTTTTAAATTATACAATGAACACCTCTCAATCCCAAGCACACATACAGGCAAAGGAACTTGAGAAGGAAGCTGAAGCCAACAAGAAGCCTCGAACCCGGTCTGCTGCGAATCCGGGCTCTCTGAACACAGGTATCCCTCCATGTTCTTTAACCAGCTGGGCCAAATCCATCCAGAAGATTCCTTGTGTTAAACATCCTTTAGCTGGCAAAACCGGGCCGCTAAATCCTATTCTTTGTCAGCTTCATCCTCGGACAGTGTTAGCACACCCGAGGACTTCCAAATCAATACCGGGTAAGACACGTTCAACTACCACTATACTTTTGTTTCTCTCCATAATGTACTTTAACTAATCAAACTTCACTTTATTTCAGTGCCAAAGCTACGCTGGATGAAGAGCCGGGTTCTCCACCAGCCGTGTCTCCTCCTCCAACTACGACAGAGCCTTCTCCTATGGAGACACACATCGAGAGCCGGCTCAAAGGAACGAACCAGCAGAGAATTTGACTGCATCTCCAAGAAGCCCACCTACTCCTGCACCAGAGCCATCCCCAGCCGTTCAGTCACCCGGGTTAGGATCTGGCACAAAAGAAGATGAAGTGCAGATCACTGGAACCCAGCACGTTCCTGTAAAAGATGTCCCTGAAGTTCTGGCCAAGGTGACAACTCCTGAGGTTAATCCGGTCTCTTCTGCCAAAGGCAAGGACCCGGTTCCTTTGTCTGATTTGCCGGCTCTGGCTCTATGTCCGCACCGGCTCTTTGTGAAGAATACTTTTCTCGACTCGCTCATCACAAGAATCTTGAGACTGAACTGGTCACCCTGATCCAGAAACGATACCAGGTACTCTTTTCCCTTGCCTTTACTTTTTCTTGCATAACTATACCCTGAGTAGCCCCCAAGCTCTAAGATTATCACTTGTTGATGAGCTTGGTGCTTATAATTCAAATGCCTTAGATAAGAACTTCAATCTGTAGCCCCCAAGTGCCGGGTTGTCTGTTCACAGCAACCTGGGACTAAAACTTCATCTTTTAGAACTTTTCACCCTTCATAGCAAACTTTAAACACTGTAGCCCCCAAGTGCCGGGTTGCCTGCCTGCAGCAGCCTGGGACTAAAACATAGAAAATTTCAAACTTTGCGCGTGTAGCCCCCAAGTGCCGGGTTGCACGCCTGCAGCAACCTGGGACTCCACTTTATTCTATCTTTACAAAATTTAAACACTGTAGCCCCCAAGTTCCGGGTTATCTTTCCTACAGTAACCTGGGACTAAAATGTATCTATATTGCTGTTCACGTACTGCTTAAAAGCTTCAAACTTGTAGCCCCCAAGTTCCGGGTTAACTTGCCTGCGGTAACCTGGGACTAACTTTAACTTTTTCTCTTGTATTGCAACAGGAACATCTTGCCAAAGCCGAGGAAGAAATTGCCCGGCTCAAAGGCATTATAAAAGCTGAATCTGAAACCCGGCGCACAAGTTCTGAACAACTTGAGACCTTGGAGAAAAATGTCACTGAGCTGACTCAAGAGAACTCTGATCTTAAGAAAGAACTAGAAGATCATGAAGATCATTGGAAAGAACACACTCCAATCTCCAAAAGCAGTTGGATTCAGTCACCAATGAACTGACCAGGTTGAAGAAGATGATCACCTCCATGGTTGCCTCCTTAGTGGGTAAGTATCATTCCTCTTAATGCGAAATCTTTTGAGCAAGTAGACCCGGATTTTAATTCTCACCACTGTATCTATCTTATTCAGGTCCTCGCGATGGAAATCTTCGTAAAACTGCTGTGGAGAAGGTCAAATGCATGTATACTCTGGTACGCCAGCTATACTTTGGCAGCTGTGAAGTCATCAAGGCAGCAGAAACTGGGAGAACCCGCCAAGCACTTATACTGAGGTGCTTGGCCATCTATCAACAATGCCTCAATGGATCCATCTTCTGAAGAAATCTGCTTGCAGAGCCGGGGTAATGCGTGGTCTTGCTTTGGCAAAGGCCTATCATCCCAATCTTAACCCGGCTCCTCTTATGGACGGCTTTCCACAGTTCAATACTGATGGCACGCAGTTTGACAAGAGAAGCTATTCCCGGGTTGTGAAGCAAACCCGGCACGCTGCCACTGTTATTGCTAGCAAGATGAAGCTAACCACTCTGCAATATGGATACAACGAAGCCAACGAAGAGATCATGGATGATGAACCACAACGCATTGACCTCCTCCAAAGCTACAAGGACTCCATTGTCCCAGAAAAGTTGCTCCCAGTACCTCCACTGCTCCAAGTTCATCTACTCCAAGTGTTCCTCCTCCATCACGAGCTGCAGTTGAAGACGATGATGAGGGTTATTTCCAATCCCTTCAACATGTCACCTGGCGTGGAGATGGAGCCCTCAAGACCCGGGCCAAGGAGACAGAGACGACAGAAGCTGAGCCGGCAGCTGCCAAGGTAGATGACCCAGCTAAGACCACGGAGGAACGTCCAGCCGGCTCTCCACCTCGTGACCCGGCTCTTGAAGCCGATGCTTGAAACTTAGGCAGATATCTGCTTGCTGCGAAAAAACACTTTTAATTCGGCCCTTTGGGCAGTTATTGTAATAACTTAATACTTTTACCCCATGCTTGCGATGGTGTAGTATACACCTGTGAAACTTTTGTGAATCATGTAGAACTTTTGCCTTAAAACTATCTGCTTGTCTTTGGTTTCGATGACCCTTTTGATTTCTTTAACTGTGAGTTGGCTTTCGCATGGATTTTCTCTGTCGCAACTTCTCTGATAAAAACAGGGTCAAACCAAGTCCCATTGGGCATCATGGTTGATTGAATTTTCAGGTGAGCAATCAGGCCATATAATTGCGAGTCACATCAAACTCAACAGCAAGATAACCAAGAATAAAACTGGCGGCATAAAAGCCGGGTCTTGGGATTGCAGCTACAAACTATTCAAGTGAGAGCCCCAAGACCTGGATCAATGTTTATAAAGTAAAGGCTTAACTATGCACATTACCCCATTGATCCACATACTGATGAGACGCACTCTTTGGGCATCTTCTATGATAAAAAAGGCTACACAACTATATTAACTTGTTCTACAACAGAAAACACAAGTACATAAACTTGTACACTAAACATGCATGCTAATGAACAAAAACAGTAATAACCCCAAACTCTCTTTGCCGGGTCTCAAAGAACTTTGGGACCCGGATAACCATAAAGCCGGGCCTTGGATGAAAAACTGTGCCACCTCAATGACCAGCCCCCAAGACCTGGCTTATCATCAAACTGTGCTACGGTACATCTCAATCTTTTAGAGAATAACCGGCTTTCAAAACACAAACTGAAATGTAAACTGAGACAACACAAATTTCTGTTCAACCTTCACTTTATTGATAGAAAAGGTTAGGTCAGCAAGCCGCCTCATTAAAAACCTTCCAGTCCCCTTAGGTACCCTGGTAAGGAAAAGAGCGCGTCTGAAACCTGCTGCCTGTTACATCGTGTATTACATCTGATATCTAATCTCATGCTAAGTATATATGGGCGCAGCTGGGCAATGTTCCATGGCCGCTCGCGCTCCTCCAATGAAGAAGTGGAATGTGTTGTGTCATTCACATACTCAGATTTCTCTCTAGCATCCACCAGATAATACGAACCATTGTACAGATTCTTGCTTATGATGAACGGTCCCTCCCATGGAGGAGATAACTTGTGCATCCCTTCTTGGATTGCGTCCATCGCAGCACTAAGTCACCCTCCTGGAAAGTGCGAGTTCTAACCCGGCGACTGTGATACCGCCTCAAATCTTGCTGATAATTGCAGATCTTTCCAATGCTTTTTCTCTATTCTCTTCGAGCAAGTCCAAAGAATCTGCCGGGTCTGCTCATTCTCAGTTTCAACATAAGCCGCCACTCTAGGCGAGTCATGTATAATATCACTTGGCAATACTGCCTCTGCCCCATACACCATGAAGAAGGGCGTCATCTTTGTGGATCTATTTGGCGTTGTGTTGATTCCCCAAACTACAGATGGTAACTCCTCAACCCACGCCCCGGCGGCTCTGATGCACGGGACCCGGAGACGTGGTTTTAAGCCTCTGAGTAATTCTTGATTTGCTCTTTCTACTTGCCCATTGGCCTGTGGATGAGCAACTGAAGCCACATCCAAACGTATACCATTGTTTCCACAAAACTTTGCCATCTCTCCAAGTGACATGTTAGTTCCATTATCTGTGATGATGCTATGAGGATATCCAAACCGATGTATGATCTTTTTCACAAACTTAACTGCTGTAGCTGCTTCACAATTTGTAACTGGCATCACCTCAACCCACTTTGTAAATTTATCAATGGCAACTAAGAGGTGGGTTTTCTTGCAAGGGGACATATGAAAGGGACCCACCATGTCAAGCCCCCAAACTGCAAAAGGCCAGGTCAAAGGTATTGTTCGCAATTCCTGAGCCGGCACATGAACTTGCCTTGCATATCTTTGACACCCATCACATCTGCTCACCAAGCGCTCTGCATCTGCCTGGGCCGTGAGCCAAAAGAAACCGTGTCTGAATGCTTTTGCTACTAAAGATCTTGTTGATGCATGTGACCACAATCTCCCTCATGAATCTCTTTCAAAATTTGCCGGCCTCCTTTCCAGATACACATCTCTGAAATACTCCTGACACGCTCCTTTTGTATAACTCACCATCAATAACCACGTAAGCCTTAGCCCGGCGTACTATTTGCCGGGATACAACTTCCTGCTGTGGCAACTCCCCTCGCAGAAGA
This sequence comes from Poa pratensis, assembly GCA_947311845.1. Classification (NCBI taxonomy): domain Eukaryota; kingdom Viridiplantae; phylum Streptophyta; class Magnoliopsida; order Poales; family Poaceae; genus Poa; species Poa pratensis. Next base: position 19,070,968 of record CAMZMU010000070.1, on the reverse strand, counting down.
TACGCCAAGTAAGGTTCTGTCCACTCTGGAATTTCATGAGTTGCTGCTACCAACTGTGAATCCGGGTCATCTTGATATGCAAGTTCTTCCTCATCTTGAAGCTTGACTGAAGGAGTCCACAATTCATCCAAGAAAACATTAGGTGGAACCGGCTCTCGTCGTGAGCCGAGTCTTGATAAAGCATCCAGCATCATTTTTCCTGCGATCAATGTGATCCACCTGATAGCCTGAGAAGAACCCGGCTACCCTATCCACTTCTCTTCTGTAAGCCGCCATTGTTGCATCCTTCCTATCCCATGTTCCTGAAACTTGCTGTGCCACAAGATCTGAATCTCCATAGCACTTAATACGCTTGATGTTCATCTCCTTTGCCATGCGCAAACCATGCAGCAAGGCCTCATATTCTGCCACATTATTGGAACAATCAAAATGAATTTGTAACACATAACTCAACTTGTCACCTTTTGGAGAAGTTAACACAACTCCGGCTCCTGAACCTTGTTCTTGCTTAGACCCGTCAAAATGCATGATCCAAGACTTGATACTTGGTGTAAGAGGTGGTGCACTTAACTGTGTCCAATCATTAAGAAAATCAGCCAACGCTGAGACTTGATGGCTGTACGAGGCTCATAGTTGATATGATACGGCCCCATCTCTATTGCCCACTTGGCAACTCTTCCTGTAGCTTCTGAGTTTCTGATAATATCTGCTAATGGAATTGAACTACCACTGTAATTGGATGTTCCTGAAAATAAGGCTTCAACTTTCTACTCGCCATGAAAACACCAAACACTAATTTCTGCCAATGTGGATAGCGCTGCTTTGCCTCTGATAATACCTCACTGACGTAATAGACCGGCCTCTGGACCGGGTTTCTTTGCCTACTTCTTTACGCTCCACCACCACCACAGCGCTAACAGCCTGAGGCCCGGCAGCGACGTATAACAGCATGGGCTCTTTGGGACCCGGCGCTGCAAGAATTGGCGCCTCTGATAGCTGCTTCTTGAGAGCTTCAAATGCCTCATCTGCCTCTTGATTCCACACGAAGTTGTCCGTTTTCTTCAGTAATTTGTATAAAGGGATGGCCTTCTCTCCGAGCCGGGATATAAACCGGCTTAGCGCAGCTACACACCCCGTTAACTTCTGAACATCTGCCAATTCCTCAGGTTTCTTCAAACTTTGAATAGCCTTGATCTTTTCCGGGTTTGCCTCAATTCCCTCTCTGATACGATGAAACCAAGGAGCTTCCCAGCTGGAACACCAAATACACACTTTGTAGGATTGAGCTTCATCTTGTACTTTCGCAAGTTAACAAACGTCTCTCTTAGGTCATTAATGAATGACCCGGCTTTCTCTGTCTTGATCACCACATCATCCACATAGGCATGCACATTGCGCCCAATCTGATCATGAAAACACTTCTGAATACACCTTTGGTACGTGGCACCTGCGTTTTTCAATCCAAACGTCATGGTCTTGTAACAAAAAGCACCAAACGGGGTTATGAACGCTGTCTTTTCCCAATCTTGTGATTAAGCTTGATCTGATGATATCCTGAGTATGCATCCAAAAAACACAAGAGCTCGCTGCCCGCAACTGCGTCAATGATTTGATCAATGCGCGGCAGTGCAAACGGGTCCTTGGGACAATGCTTATTCAGACTTGTAAAATCAATGCACATCCTCCACTCATTATTTTTCTTCAGAACTAGAACCGGGTTAGCCAACCACTCTGGGTGAAAAACTTCCATGATAAAGCCAGCTGCTAGGAGCCGGGCTATCTCTTCTCCTATAGCCTTTCTTCTCTCTGCATTCATCTTCCTCAAACCTTGTTTTACCGGCCTTGCTTTGGGATCAACATGTAAGCGGTGCTCAGCGAGTTCAGTCGGAATGCCAGGCATGTCACTAGGTGTCCATGCAAAAACATCCCGATTCTCACGGATGAACTCGATGAGCGCGCTTTCCTATTTATCAGTAAGATTGGACCCTATGGCGAACTGCTTGGAGGAATCCCAGGCACGAAATCCACCATCTTTGTATCTTGGGCGGCCTTGAACTTTGCCCTGTCATCTTCTGTTGTTGGTTTCTTGAGTGCTGTGTTATCCTCCGGGTCAAGATTAGACCTATAAGCTTTCAACTCCTCTTTCGCACAAGCATGCTCTGCCAAGGCCGCATCTCCTTCATCACACTGTGCTGCTATCTCTTTGTTGCCATGAACTGTGATGATCCCCTTAGGACCCGGTATTTTCAACTGTAAGTACACATAACACGGCCTCGCCATGAACTTGGCGTAAGCCGGCCTTCCAAACAGTGCATGATAAGGACTCTGAAACTTCACCACTTCGAAAACGAGCCACTCTGATCTAAAGTTGTCAATGGACTCGCCAAAAGCAACCTCTAACGAAATTTTTCCCTCTGGTGTCGCTGACTTCCCTGGAACTATGCCATGAAAAACTGTTGATGTCTTCTGCAACTGTGACGTTTTGAGACCCATACGCAAAAACGTCTCCCAATACAAGATGTTGATACTACTTCCACCATCCATCAGAACTTTCTTCAACTCAAAGCCACCCACTTGAGGAGCCACGACCAAAGCTAGCAGACCCGGGTGCTCCACAACATCCGGGTGATCCGCTCTACTCCACGTGATCGTATGCTCTGACCACTTTAAATACCTTGGGACTCCTGCGGCAACTGCATTAACCGCCCTTTTGACTACTTTTCGCTCTCTCTTGGTTGTGCCACTGGTGTATATGTGATATTGGCCAAGTTGCTTTGGCTGCTGTGAAAACCCGCCTTGATTGCCTGTGTTCTGACCGGCTCCTGAATTGTTGGTGGGTACTGCATTTGCTCCAGTTAAAGGTCCTGTAGCCGGGTTACCACCCGGGCCGGGTCCTCCACCTCTGCCTGCTCCTTGCAGTGCTCTTGTATCTCATTGTTTTTCCACCTGTTTAAATCTACACACTGGGCCAACGAGTGATTGGCGGGTTTACCGTTCCTGCTATGGCGAGGACACGGCATCCTGAAAGCCTCTTCAGTGCTGGTTGGGCGTGACATTTGATAACTGTTTCCACCATTATAGTTCCCATTATTTCCTTGATACCCTCTATTGTCATGAAAATTTCCTTCCATCCTTTGCCTCTGAAACCCGGCATTTGTGTTTGCCACCAACTCTGAACTTCCCTCATTGTGCCCACGCTTGTGTTGATTCTGATTGTTGTTGTTGTTGTTGTTGTTTCCATTGCCATTGTTGTTCTTTCCTCCATTATTCACAGGACCTTTCCCTTTCTCTTCCTCATTATCATCCTGGGTCTTGTCCGTGGCTGCGTGCCTGTTGCAAGCATCCATCAACTCAGCCATGGTGACTGGCTTGACCCGGTGGCCCTCCTTCATACGGCCCAGCTTCTGGACAGGGGAGTAAACTTGCACGTTTTTTCCATCGTTGAAATCGCGTCCTTGGGCTCAATACCAGATGAGGAGTGAAGGATCTCCGTGACCCGTCTCATCCAATGCCGCGCTGACTCGCCCTTCCTCTGTACACAGCGATCAAGGTCTTCAATAGAGAACAAACGCTTGCATGTACCTTGAAAGTGCTTGGTGAAAACTGTCTTTAGCTCGTCCCATGACTTGATGGATTTCTCTGGTAAGTTCTTGAACCATAATTTCGCTGCTCCATCGCTCATCATCAAGTACATATATTTTGCACAAACATTCTCCGTGGCGTTGCGTATACACATTGCCATCTCATAACTGCTCAACCAGCTTGCCGGGTCCATGCTAGGCTCGTAATTGGATATCTTGTTGGGCTCCTTGAACTTCTCAGGGAAAGGCTCCGCTCTAATGGCATCTGAAAGACACTTTGGCCCGGCTAAGTTAGAAGAACTTGCTAAAAATTATTGTTACCTGGTGAGCTTATGGACGCAGCTGCCGCGGCGCCGGGTCCTCCTTGCGGCACTGCTGCGACAGGTACCGCCGGGTTCGCGCTGGCCGCTCTTCTCGCTCGCGATCCATTGACTATCTGCTGAGCCACCGAAACTGCAGGTGCGGGCTGGTATTGCTGGTTTTCTGATTCTGTTGAGGTGGATTCTGCTGTTGCGCCACGGCAGGCCTGGCCAACGGCGGGGTCTCACCATGGCGGCTCTTGGTATGCTTACTACGATAAGTTGTGGAATGAAGTGCACTTTTCTCTTTCGAATACTGAACTTGCTGAACTACTGCGGTGCGTAACATGTCAATGGCACGCCGGGCTTCAATCTCTGCTGGCGAGTTTCCGAGGGGAATACGGTCGAGCGCTAAAGTTGCGGCGTACACGTTATCCGCTGGATTGGAATAATGACCCGCCGGCGTGTGGAACCTTGGTGTTCGTGGTGGCAGACCCGGATTTCCCCCGGCTCCTCCGGCGAGCAAACCCGATGTCCCAGCCAATGCGACCCCAGCTCCAGCAGTTCCTCTGTTTTGTTCTACGGGTGTCCTAATGACCGGGTTTTCTTGAACCACACCAATGGGTTGATCCACTGGAGTCCTGAATAGTACTGCTGGGTTTATGGTATTCTCTCCCGGAGCCAACCGGCTCTGGTGTCTTCTCTGGTGAACCCGAGTCATGTCATTGAGGCGATTCTCTTACTCCTCAATTTGCTTTTGTCTTCTGCCATTGTATCTCTACGCATTTGTTCCAAAGCCCGCGTGCTGTATCTAACTCCATAGCTCTTATTGCTGCGTTTTCTGGAGTAACCAATCTTGTAAGTACTGTTGGGTCTAGGACCAGGCCATTGTTGAACAAGGCAGGAGCACTAGGCGTATTGTTTCTTTCTTCGCCCTGAGCCCGGTTATTGAGGAAACCAAAGCTATTTCTGAAACGAGCCGTGTCTTCACTTTCATCCGTCACCGAAGCCGGGTCTCCATCCATCCTTGACCCTCCAGCTCCAGTATTTGTGGTAACTGTTGCTGCTGTTGGTCCGGGTTTGAGGCTGGTGGAATAGCAGTTGATGGTGACGCGCCCACGTTAGTCGAAGGTGTGGTGTAAACTGCCATCCTCCTAACTGGGTTCGCGCTGTACTCTTGCTCCTCCTCGTCCTCTTCTTCTGCCTCGTATCCATACTGACCTTCAAACAGGGCAAGATTGATTCTGTATCCTCTTCATACTCCATCGCGTCACCCGGGATCCATGCCGGCTCTCCCGACCGTTCCTCGTGCATGACCAATGGTAGCCCGGCCTCTGCCATGCCTACTGATTCCTCCCCGTCAGATTGGACGAGCGTAGCGGCTCCTGACACAGATTCATATTCTTCATCACTAGCAGATCTAGTTGCATGTACCATACCAACGAAAACATTAATCGTGCCAATTGAAATAACATCACCTGATTCTAGCAGATCTGATTCCGGCCCCCAGCCAGAATCGTCGACGATGGATTCTCCTTGTGAGTTGATGGTAACCTCGCCGAAAACGAAATTCTTGATTCCTTGCATAGCTTCTCCCATGATGATGACACCTTTGGACGCAGGCCCCATGGTGGGCGCCAACTGTCGTGGGGTTGTCACGACAGATGTTACCATAGGGAAACTTGAGTTGTAGGGCAAGGCGAAACTAGTGTCTGGGAGTTTGTTTAGCTCTGCGTGGACAAGGGATTTACCCAGGTTCGGCCTCTCCATTGGAGATAAAGACCTACTTCCTGCTTGCTATTATTGATCTCAATCTCGATAACCCGGCTACGACAACAGAGCCGGATCACGATCTAGGTTACAGGGTTCGCTTGGTAGCGATGATTACTCTGATCTCTCTCTCTGGTTCTCTCGTGTAAGCTTGAATCGTCATGCCTCTCTCTAGTCAAAAACTTGTCTAACTATGACCTAGGAGCCCGCTTATCTAGACGGCCGGGTCTCCTGGTTCTATACATGGTAAGCCCGGGTTCCACCCAGACTCGGAGTCCTACTCTAGGTCTTCTGGCCTTCGTGTCCTCCAAGTCCTGCACCGCCTCCGGGTCTTCTAGAAGCTTTCCTCTATTAGCCGGGTCACCGACAAGCTTGCTGGCCCATCGACGTAACCCGGCCCATGCTGATGGTTAGGTGTCCTGGCCGGGCCTCCTGCCTGGCGGGTCACGCTTCCCTCTTCATGGGCCTACCGGGTTATAATTCCCCCATCACAGTGGCCAAGTGGAGCTCGAAATCCACATATCCATGCATGTTGCCGGTACTTGCAGTTGGGGCAGATCGATCAACCTTGGCGACTCAACGATGGGGTGCCAGAAAGCATATGTTGGTCCTAGAGACATTGATGGTTGCGGATGCGGATAGGAAAGCCGAGAAAGTATGAGACCGGGATCATTGGATTGGATGAGCCGGCTCACGCTGGGCGTTCGGGTTACCCGAAAAATTCGGGACGGGTAATTCGGGTTTTTTGAAATTCGGGTTCTGGAAAATGACACCCGAGATTTTGTCAGAAAAATAAGAACCCGACAATTCGGGTACCTGACATTTCGGGTACGGGTTCGGGTTTTCCCGATTTGCCCGAATTAGAACTTTAGAGCAGCCAGGAGTCGTTGACTGCAAGGATGTACACACGCGGAGAAGCAAGGTCGGCCGCCGGCCGATGGGATAGAAGAAAGGCGTCGCGGTGCTGCACTGTTGCTCCTTCCTTCGCCCTCTCACTCAAGTCTACAGCGGCGGCCGAAGGGGATAGCAGGGACCAGGGAGGTGGCCGGTCGACAACATAGCAAGGAGGGTGGGTGAGGAAAGAAGGGAGGAGGCCGGCTGTCGCAGGCGATGGTGCTAGAGCTCGCTGCCGGTAGGGAGATGGGAGCTCGCCGCTGGTAGGGAGATGGGAGGGCGTCGTGCTGGAGTGTGTGGTGGTGTGTGGCGGCAGGGACAGGAATAGGATCGCGATGGGGAATGGGATCTGGACGAGATGAGGACTAGGTCACGATGAGTGTTATGCTGGTGCCCTGGTGGGCCGGTGGCCTGCTGCATGATGAGTGTTATGTTGGGCTGGGCCTTGACTAGAGGCAGCGTATTTACTAGGCCTTTTTTTCTAAATTCGGGTTCTTTGGGTTGTTCGAGTACCGGGGCTGCAAACCCGAATTTCCTGAATAAAGTTCGGGTTTTCGAAGTCACCACCCGATTAGGTACTCGGGTTATTCGGCTTCGGGATATTCGGGTTCGGGTGCGGGTATTTCGGGTTCGGGATTCGGGTTTTATGCCCAGCGTGAGAGCCGGCAGCCGGCTATGTTGGAGTACGTCTTAGGGAGGAATTTCTTACATACAACTGATTACCTCGATTTTATTCATATATCGAAATAACACTTTTTCCTTTGGTTTCGTCAAACGTGTTTTTTTTTAACATTTGAGTGATTGTACGTCGAAAATGGACTCTGTATAAGAAATTTATATTTATTGTAGTGAACACCGCGCAAAACTGATTGCAAACTGAAAGAAGGACTAACTCTTGTCGGGTAAAAAACCAACTCTTTCTCTTTGCAAAAACGATTTTTTTTAATGAACAAATCCTGACTCTAAACAATGTTCTAGGTGGGTATTCAAGGTGGACTTGAGCGTATTTTGGCTAGCTTATGGGGGTGTCCGAAACAAATTCTTTGTATGCTATGGATTATGTTTTATGGTTCTACTTTGTCTTTTTATATTTTATTGATCTAAAAAATTGCATTAGTTAAGTCAATGTATTTGATTAAGTATGCGAGGGCGTGTTTGCTCATCTGGAAAAATAATGGTTGAGAGCCCCTCTTGGAAAATGTCAATTTGCGCAAGAAAAAAATGACATCGCAATTCTAAGTATGGATGAAATGGGGGGGGGGGGGGGGGGGATCAAGAAAGGGGACGACACCATGTGGATTATTTTTTACAATGTGGGCACCTTCTATGTTGTTATAAACTATATTGCATCAATTTTAACCATTGCTTTCATGAACTATCTTAATAATTATTTTAGAACATTTCTTGTCTTGCCTTAGGAGACTCGGTTTCTATGTTTAGTGTGAACAATCTTGCTTGTCTTAAATCTCATGTTTTTTCTTATTATGAGCATGAACATATAAAAGCTAATCTTAAGCTATTCATTGTTCATACGCGTAGACTTTAGATATTGTATAGATATTTTAAAGGCACATCAGGGTTCCTATGATTTAGTGCCTCATTAAGTTGGCATTGCTTTTGTCGGTGGACATGAAAACGGTTTAAAGGGAATTCTCAGAGACGATGATCATAAAGACCGTTGCGCAACAAGATGTCCACGATGACTTCTTGATGACTCGATGATGTGCTAGATCGAGCGAGGAATACTCAAAAGTCTAGATCAACAAAATAACGGGAAATTCTAAAAATGGGTAAAGTTATGCCATTACATAGCAATTATATACATCATTAAAACTTCATTATTGGTATTTTTATATTGAAATATGTTACTATTTCTATCGTGCTAAGTGATTATGTTAGAATAAGGTATAGTACTACTGTCTCGAGTCTATTTTGGTCTTTGCATCATTTTTTGAGAGTTAGCCGTAACTTGGAATCTTCCCTTCCTCCGCCACTGCCGAGTTGCATGTATGTTGCCCTTTTTCATTTCTGGGGTCTTCTTCTTCCGGGTGCAGAAGGATTTGTTGTTGTCATGCCAATAATTTTCCCCTTAAAGCTGGGATCTTGGCACTAGCAGCTCTTTAAACATATTTTTCCTCTTCCTCTCCCCTTACCGGTTGGTTTGACTTTGCCTCCATGTAAAGGTGGCATACTTTTGAGTGGAGGTGCAATCAAAATAAACCTCGAACTGGATATCTTCCTTTTGCTCTTCTTCCTCATGAGAGCCAAAGGAAGAGGTTGGCTCATCAAATTGAGCTTGTGATATAGGAGATACCCTTATTAGTTTCATGACCCTTCTAGGAGGTGTTAGCTATTTCTCTAGGTTGTTTTCATTGTGCCAAGTTCAGACTGAGTGGTAGTGCTATTTGAACTCATGTTGGCGCTTGCGAATAGAAGCATAGGAGAAAATTATATAGACGATCATACATTGGACTAGAGGTTGTTAATGTGGTGAGCCATGAGGTAGGTAGGATGGGTAGGGTTCATGCTAGGTCAGAAGTCTGGCTTCGGAGTTTCCCCCAGGAAATTGCCAAAGCTCTAGATGATGACTGTAATCCTCCTAGGGCGTAGTTTCTTTCTCTTTCCCTCGCAAAAAAAAAAAAATCTAGAAAGCGTGTCGGGTGAGCTGTCCTGGCCCATAGGTTGCAGCATTCAGGCGGGGCGGGTGTCTGGCGCCGCACTGGGCGGTGTATAGGGTTTCTGTTGCCGGGCTTCTTTTTTAGCGACGGCCTGGAGAAGGAGGCCTAGTGGAGCGTGGGCTGCCTTGCCTATACCCATTGGTCCTGGAGATGTGGGCTGCGTGCCAGGCGCGGCTGGTCACGACGGTGCACGTGGAAATGTGGACGGCGACGACTAGGGAAGTGCGCGACCGACGGCGACGCGGCCGTGGACGGTCCGTTTGCGATAGGGACCCGTGCAAGTCAGCAGAGGAGACGGGCCCCACGTTGAGCACGTTTCACCGCGTCGGATCGGAAGCCCAGCGAATCAACCTCAGATTCTCATCTTTCGCCGCCGGTCGCCGCGGACCAGGGTGGCGCCGCCGGCTAGCACCACCACGATGACAAGTTGACAACCACCAATAATTCCGAGCTGCAACAACTCTCTTCTTCCTGATACCTGAGTTCCTGGGATCCATCCTCCAAAAGCAAAAAAAAAATCGTCGTGCATTCAACTCCCAAAAACACTTCCACCCTCCTCGGAACTCCAGATTTCGGTTGTTCAACCCACTCCCGTGGTGTGTGCACGCGGATAATCTACGGCGTAAATCTATATCTCTTATAAAGCAAAACCCCACTAAGTGCATTAATTATTTTTCTATCTCAACATGCAACCTATCCACATCACACACTATTTTGGCCAATCAATTGTCCATGTCATCTCCACTAACAATTATTAATAATTGTTTTTATGCAAACTATCCATGTCAAGTTTTTTCAGCCATATAATTGTCCACGTCAATAATATTTTAGTCCTCAAATATTCATCAATTTCAAATGAATCAAATGTAGTATCTTGACTATTGTGTTCAACTGAATCTTGACAATTGGATATTTCTTGTGTTTTATACACATTTCATTTAAATAATAATTTTGTAAAGAGATTCCCGCCGCAACGCGCGTAGTAGTCTTCTAGTTTTCCAAACAATAAACCCACAAAAGAGAAATAAATTAACAGACGAGAGGGCAGCAAAAAAAGCACGAAGCGGTTTCGTTTCTTCCCAAACACGGTCTCCATCCCCTTTCCCCTTTCCTCGTCTTCTTCTTCTCCACGCCTCACCACCATCCCCAACCTCCCTCCCTCGCCTTTCCCAAATTAGCACCGCCCCCAATCCCACCACCGCCGCCCTCCCTCAAACCAAGCCGAGCCGCCCGCCCGAATCGGCCACCGCCCCACCCGCTTATAGCCTCCACCCGCCCGGTCCCCCACCGACCCCGCCCCGCTCGCCCCCTCCCCCCGGTCCTCCTCCGCGCACGCCTCCTCCGGTCGCCGCCGCCTCGCGTGGTAGGGGAGGTGATGGCCGCCGCGGCGTGCAGGCGCGGCCTGCTCCTGCACCACCAGCAGCAGCAGCACTTGCCGACGCGCTGGGCCGGCCCCGCACGCAGCATCTCGCAGCTCGTCAAGACCAACGGCCGCCGCGCCTTCCTCGTCGACACCCTCGCACTGGTAACCTCCTCCTCCTCCCGCTACTCGCTTCTCGTATCGTACCACCAGTATTTATTCCCTGCATCTCTCCACCCTGGGAGCTCGCGCACGAGAGGTGCTCGACGAAATGAAATGCTGAGATGCGGGTGATCTCGTTCGTTGCTCGCAGGTGAGGAAGCTGGAGTCGCAGGGCGTCCCGACCAAGCACGCGGAGGCCATCACCTCCGCCATCACCGAGGTCCTCAACGACAGCCTCGAGAGCATCTCCGAGTCCTTCGTATCCAAGGCCGAGATGCAGAAGGTAACAACGCCTTCTCACTCCGTTTTTTTTTTGTTGCTTCGGATGGATGGGACAGGTTGCTCATCTGTTTCCTGATTTTGGTTTCGCCGTGTGCAGAGTGAGATGCTGCAGGAGGCCCACATCTCCAAGTTCAAGTCGCAAGTGCAGAGCTCGCAGGTATTTTGCTGGAACCAACCGAACTACTCTGACTTAGGGCAATGTGGATTGGATGGTCACTGAAGTATCTAGCAGCTGTTGTTCTTATGGTTGTTGCTGCGTTTCTGTTGCACGTGATCAGATTGCTCCTACAAGTTCTACTTACCATTGCTTCTCTGGTTTATTCTGCAATCTGCATTACTCCATTTTGTGAATGCCTGTTGGTACTTAGGAAGAAGTAGTCCCTGTTTGGGTTATCAGGTTATGTGGTAAGCTACTGGCTTGTGGAAATAGCTGGTGGGAATGTGTTTAAGGGTTGGGATCACTGTTGCCTGTTGCTTATCTCCAAGTTCAAGTCGCGAGTGCAGAGCTCGCAGGTATTGTTTGAAGCAAACTGCTAGGTCGTTCTGAATTAGATGGTCACGGACGTTCTAGCAGCTATTGTTCATATGACTGTTGCTGCCCTTTTGTTGGGCTTCATCAGATAGCCTGTACAAGTTTGTACTTACCATTGCTTCTCTTTTTATTCTGCATTACTCCATTTTGCAATTGACTGTTGGTACTTGCGAAGAAGTAGCCCCCATTTCGCTTATAAGCGGTTGGTCTGTGAATTGGATGATCACTGACGTTTCAGCAGCTATTGTTCTCATGATCGTTGTTTTCCCTTTGTTGAACTTGATGAGATAGCTTGTACAAGTTCTACTTACCATTGCTTCTCTGGTTTATTCTGCATTACTCCATTTTGTGATTGCCTATTGGTACTTAGGAAGAATTAGCCCCCATTTGGCTCATAAGCGATTAGTTTTTGCAAATAGCTGGCTCCGGATGTAATTAAGGCTCAGGATCACTGTTGCTCCAGTGTCTAACCATTTTGGGCTTTTAAATCATAGTTACATTGACTTTATAATTTACATTACTCTTAAAAAGTTCTAGTTTATCTTGAGACCTGTTTTGGTTACTGTTGTTGATAATTTTGGAGTCCTGGTATTGAACAAGTATGTAATCTAACAATGTTGGCTAGTCTTTTGTAGGCTGCCATCATTTGTACATCTGAACTTCTATTTTCAAGTGATATTACAAGGTTTTTCTTGCTTTTACCATGGAGAACCTGTATTCACACGCTATAACTATTGTTGCCATGTGGAAGAATAATTTGGTTCTCATCAATGATTTATCTTCTAGGGAAGTTTTATTTGAACTTGCAAATGCTATCAAATATCTAACAACCGAACCAGTAAATACAATATAATGATCTCTTATCTTTATTCTTTAGCCATAGTTTAGCAACCTGCATTTCTTCCATTTGGTATTCAAATGTACAGTATTTCTGAAAGTTTGATTTTTCTTATTATTCGGCTAATTATCCAGAATTCCGAGACAAAAATGAGACTGCCCACTGAACTCATGAGCTCTCAGTCGGCTAATAGGTCACTCCTTGGAGCTGATCTAAACAATATTATGTGATGTTTTCGTATTCGCTCCACGGTGTTGGATAGTTAGTTAGTAGATTTGAAAGAACACAAAGCTTATAAGTGGTACGTGGATGATACTGCTCTGTGGCTTATTGAGTTTCAGTTTTGTTTTGCTTCGTGCAATGCTTGCAATGGTAATGCTCAACATTGTAGAAACATGTGTACATGTCATAAGGACTTGACCAAAAGGCAGTAACTCACTTCAATTATACTACCCTGGTTTTAATGCATGTTGCTTTTGGTTGTCTCAGACTCAGTGCAAACCTAAAGTTGGGTATGCTAGTATTCTCTAGAGCAGGAATAGGGCATAACATTTTAGCATTGATTGCAGGTCATACATTCCTTTTCCATCTATTGGCATGTGTAGCTTCCGTTTTGTTGAACCTTTCTCCTGTACTTACTTCTCTGTGAGCTGTGTTGAAACTAGATATGTTTAATAATAGCTACATAGTACAACTCACAGTTGCCATTTCAGTCAGACCTGATGTTTTTTGCTAAAGAAGTCATGAGTGGAACTTTTCTCTTTGTAGGAAAACCATTTCTCTTTGTTGCAGCGGGAGACTGAAAAACTCCGTGGAGATATTGATAAGATGAGGAGTGAACTGAAGTTAGTATTAACTTCCGAGTTTACCAAGCTGTTTACACCAGAATCTGTATTAGCATACTCAAACTAACACATCATTTTGTGTGAAACAGGTATGAGATTGATAAGGTCACTGCAGGGCAGCGGTTGGATCTAAACCTTGAAAGAGGGTAAGATTATGTCTCTTATATATATGCTGACTGTGACATCCCAGCCCACTAAGAAACTGGCCCATTGTGGCCCATGTGTGTGTGAGAGCATGGTTGGGCTTGTCCCATCTTGTTAGTTTAGGAGGAGCAACACCATCATATAATCCCATAGGTTCCATAGGTGGCAACTCTGACTAGCCTTTTGCTTGAAGCGATGACAAAAAAAATGCAAGAGTTGCTACATGTTCGTGGCAAAACCCTGTACATGGTTAGGCCTAAGCCAGTATGGGCCTGGAGTATTACACTGACTGCTGTTTGTTTACTTACCTTGCTATTGGCTAACAGTAGCAGCAGTTGCTGACTATCGAAGTATCATAAATTATATTTTATCTGAATCGTTAAACTTCTCGCTTTGAAGATATATGTGATGTCTACTTTGCCATCTCCTTTGTCTGTGGCCTTTAATCACTGCTTATCTCCTCTATGCAACTATCGATCACTTTTGTATATAACAAAATATTGTGTCGTTCAGTATGAAGTTCTGGAAATCAACCTAACCTAACACACCGTGTAAGATCTAATTCGTTTTTCTGTATTGAATTTTGACTTTTTACTTTTTGGTTGGGTTGCTTACAATTTTTCTTGGCATGTTATATTTTATTTTAAGGATGTACTAATAGTATACAAGATTATTAACTCTCGCTTTGGCTTTGTGCATCTTACTGGTCCTTTGAGTGCTGAAGTTGACAGACCCTTGATTATATTGCTACCATGAGAATTCCAACCCCACCTTTTTAATCGTTGATGGTATTTGAAGATTTTGAATTAGATGCGTAGTTGATCTTTGAAGCATTAATGACTTATGGGAAAACGAACTTTTCCTTGAGTAAATCCAAATAACGCACACTAGTATCAAGTGGAACCAAGTAGCGCTCATAAGTCATAAAGATTGTCATCACACTGGGCATTAATTCCATTGTCCTTGTGATGATTGTTAATTTCTCTTCCAATTATCCCTCGTTGACCTTTCTAAAATAAAAGCCGGTAGTTTCATCTGTATGTTATTGCACCGGGCATGAGTTCCATGATTATTCAAGTGTTCCTCTGTCTTTGGCACATTTCTGTTTTCTTATTCTAATTAAACGCAATTGCTCCAGGCGCATTCGTGATGAACTCGCCAAGCAGAACGAAGAAACTACAGATCTCACCACAAAGCTTGACAAGGTGAGCAAAAAAGCCTGCATATCTGTGGTTTTATCATTACCTCTTTATCATTATACATAACTGGATCTTTCTGTTTTGACGCTCGCAGGAAATCCATTCGCTGAAAGCCCAGCTGGAGGCAGCAAAGTATGATGTCATCAAATACTGCATAGGTACCATCGTTTCAATATCAGCCGTTGGGCTTGCCGTTCTCCGCATCGTGATGTGAAGCAAACACAAGTTCTTTCCTTCACCCATTTATCCATGGAAACCACAAAGAGGATAGTTCCGATTCTGTTCCTAGTTTTTTCAAAGGGGGCAAAACTTGGTCAGGGGAATGTTGTAACGTCTGCTAGAGAGTGAAAAAGTTCCTAAAAACCTGTAAAAGATAGATCGACTTGCAGAAGGAATACAGCCGAATGATTGTTTACCTGTGCTTGAGCTTTGTTGTGTCGTCGGTTAAGTACCATGCTTCCTGTCTCTGCGGAGGCGAAAGTCACTGTTCTGTCGCAGTTAACACGCTCTGGACATCTAATTCTAAGCAAGGATGGACATCTAATTCTAAGCAAGGAAGGATAACTATTGGTGTTTTCCTGTTTGGTATTTTTCTTTTCATGCTGTCTTGCTTCTCGCCGACATGCCAAGGTTGATTAAAATTTATCAGAAGCTATGGGTATATATGTTGCAAATTGTTGTTTTGCTTGGCAGCATATATTCGAGTCTATTACTTGATTCTCGACGCAAAATTCTGTGTTGCAGTATCATGTTCTCGGAAAATAAAATTTGTACTCATGACGTTGCGAAGTGTTCTTATTGTATTCGGTGCGAATGTGCCAAACACCAAGGTTTGTCTTCTTGTTTCTGAAGGAAAGGTGCACTCCGGTTTATACACACCCGGATAGCAAGTGCTGCTAACAATAGCATAGTAGCAAACCATATTCGTACCTCAAAAGGATAAGAGACTGGAGGCAAGGTGCCACCGGCGGTCACGTGGGTGCTGAAAGGTACATGGAACCATCGAGGCTGTAGCTGTTTCGGTTGAAACCGAAAGCCCACCTGAAGCTGACATTCATCGGCTATCTTCTTCAGTAAAACCCTTGTTGAGGTTTTCGTTGGTTTGACGCAGAATTTGGTCACTATAGCATTATTTGATTCAAAGCAATAAGAGCATCTTCAAAGTACCCAATACCCAAATCAGGATACCCGTATTTTTGTGTGCATATACTAACATGTGGGGTCAGTCTGTCATTGAGACATTTACGCCTATTAGTAACTTAGGATATATTTTCTGATTCTGCAAAAGTAAAACTTTCTGTTGTGTCGAAAATTCTCAATAAATTTATAATTGCTAAAAATATTGGGACAAAGGATTTATTGTGTAATACAAAAGTTTTTAAATTTCAGAAATGGGCCAACTCTTTTCTTCTATATAAATGAAATGGCAAGTCTTTTGACTTGTTTTAACAAAAAATCTTTCAATCTGGTCACAAAGTTCTGATGTGGTGTTTAGAAAGTTCTAAGGGGGATGGTGACTGGGGCCGTTTGTATTCCCTAGGGTAATTTTTCATTCGAGTACGAGGGGAGGGAGAGCATATACCAGTTTCAGTTTGGGTATTTGGTGACAAATTAGGGGCCCTACTAAAAAAATACGGGTATGGGATCACAAATGCATATGATGTTGGAGCTGTTTTTCCCGTTTTGGGTATTGGACCCAATTTTGGGTTATTGCGCTAGAGACGCTCTAAGAGGAAGGATAACCACATAATTTATTATTTTGATGTTAGTATCTACTAAGGCCATTTATATTGAGACATACACGTATTGTCAAGGCAAAGTACTACCTATCATGGGACCAATCTAGTTAGGGTTGGAAAATCATGAGATGGCTTTGTTATGTAAAAACTCATGCAACATAATCTATGTTTTTAGTTGTCCGCTTTGTGTGCCCATTTCTATCTTTACTCCCTTCGTCTGTCCCAAAATATAAGACGTGGTTTATTTTGCACGGTCTTTCATACACGATTTTGACCACTAATATATGCAAAGTTATATGGACTGACAATGTATATATGGTATCATTATTTTTGCCTTACAACATTCGTTCAACTAATTTTATGGACATGTTACAAGTGCAAATCATAGTCAAAATTGTAAGTTGTTGACCAGCACGCCTTATATTTTGTGACGGATTTTTTTTTTACATACTTCATGCATAGAAAAAATACCGAAATCTACAATCCATATTCTATGGCATGTTGCCATAAGATCGTCGGAAAAGCCTTCAAGTTCTCCGAGAGAGATATGTTTGCACGTATAAAGTTTACAGGAACCAGATCCATCCTTCAAGGAAAAGAAAAGCATTTCAGCTCTCCCCATTTCTAGCAAGTAAAGTTCTTTTCCTAAAGGTCAAATTGATTTGACACCTGATGTACCCAGTCTAATCAAATTTTGATCAACTTCGGCTCCATCTCAACAAGTCCAGGAATCTAAACACGATGCCACGGCATGGCTGCGCTGTGCGTCCGTACATAAATAATCGTTGGTCCAGTGACCAGGCCCATGCTAAAATGTCTCTAGTCTATGTACACTGGCATCACATCCAAATCAATCTAAACCCAAATCTAAGAGCATCTCCAGTTGGAGCCTCTAAAATCGGCCCCCAAACTGTCCACGGATGCGTCCGCGGACAGTGACCGGACAGCCCCTAAAAGTGGTCTCCTCCAACCATGTACCTCAAACTCTTCTCAAAATGTGGGATCATTTGCATGTGATTGGGGGAGAAGGAGAGAGAAGAATCAATGAAGCACAAAAGAAAAGAAAACAAAGGAAAAACTGTCCACCCGGACGCGTCCGGTCGCCCCCAAACACTCCACATATATGGGGTGGGTTTGGGGGTTGCCGGACAGCCCAGACGTTTGGGGTGATTTTAGGGGGAGGCGGTTGGATGCATGTTTTTACCCCAAATCGTGTCCGGTCTGTCCGTCCGGACGTTTGGGTACGATTTGACAACTCCGGTTGGAGATGCGGTTGGAGATGCTCTAACTCGCTGGAAGACAGGCGAGGACCAGCAAAACCATCATCGGTATCAGTCGCCGATCCGTGTGATGTATGGGCTCCAGAGACGCTCCATAAATAATCCGACGCCGACCTTGCTCGCCCCATGCCCCGGCTGGTCCCCGGCCAACCTTAAGCCATAGTTTGGGATCCTCTGTTGTCCTTGTCGTCGGGACGCCCACCTATGGCGCGGTGACCGACGTGCTGAAAGTAGGAAGCGTTGTCGCTCCACAAAGAGAAGAGGTCGCTTGGAGCTGGAGGTTTTGTCATGGCGGCCTAGATCTCGAGCTCGGGCTTATCGAGCTAATTGACACCATGTGACGGGAGACCAATCATCGTCTTACAGAGATGAATTCGCTAGATATGTCCAGATTTCCGTACGTTTTTTGAAGTGAGAACTCCCGAGTTTCAAGAGAAGCACCATCCGTGCGTGCGTGCACATGCGCACGCATGGCGCATGGCGGAGTTTAGTGCGGCCCAACCGACCTGGATCGTCGCCAACAACAGATAATTATGCTGGAGTGGGACGGCTCCCTCCAGGACGATGAACTTCCGTCAGACTCCATCGCCAGTTCAAGTTGTATAAGTTAAAACCATTTCAAAATCCAGCTTGTGTAGTACCTTTCTCTCCAACTCATTATCAGTTTTGCTTCATTAAGATTTGTTCTCTGTCATTCAGATAGGTACAAAGGTGGTATTCTAGAAGGAAATAAAAGATAGGTATAAAGGTGCACGCACCTAGCTGGATTAGGATTATAGGCATTAGCCAGTTGATCGGGCAAACAAAAAATATAGACACTATCACCTTAAGCTGCTCCCTACCTGCTTTTATCGGAGCAACAGAAGATATTAAGCGGTATGTCGCCGTGGCAACTAAATTACTGTGCTTAGTGCCGGTGGTACAGTTGGTTGACTATCTGTGATGTGGATTAATTAGCGGTAGTTCGCTTCAGTACGCTCCGGCTGAAGTATATCACCATCAATCGATCGCTAGCTAGAACAAGCCCTATCTCCTCACATCAATCGTAGTACTTCTAGCTATAGAACCGTACCAGCCGTGAGCTGAAGCATCTCCCGACTTTTCAGCCTAACCAAACCCGTCCCAGTTCAATAGTTGATGTTTATGGAATGTACTTTCCGAGGACTATTGCTGTCTAATCACAAGAACTTCAGCTCCATATGCCCCACTTTTCATAAATAAGTTTGTTTTAATTGCCGGATTTTGACAAGTTCAGTGACAGGGTAAAATAATTTTATTGCTTTTCACACAAATGACCCTGTTGCGCCTAAAATGTGGTTTGTTAGTTCACGTGGGACGTGGATAGAAAAAATAACTTATATTATACTATACGAGAATGATACCCTCGCTTTGCAGCGGGTAAATCTAATAAAACACATCAAATTTGAAGTTGCCTACAAAAAAGGCAACATTGAGTTGATCATGGCGGTTAAGAGGCTAAATTTAATAGATATGCGATGTATGTGCATTTTAAAATTTAAAGATCGTTATGTTTCAGGGTGCACCTTATTATATAGATAAGGTGGAATCAACGGGTTGTAAAACGGATGATGTGAATGTTTTGTCTGAAGATACCATGCAAGTTACCGCGTAATATTTTTAGAAACTTTTGGAGGGGTTACGTATAGAAGAGCACATAATTTCGAATGAAAATTATATGATTTTCATAATTAAAAATAATTTGCAAAAAATCAGTTGGCTCACGAAACTAATTACGGTTTTCCACTTATTTAATTAGTAATTGCATCGCGGAATGGTGCGATCATATCAATCGAGCAAGAAAAGAAGGATGACTTGAAAAATTTGATGGCTAAAGGGAAGTAACAACGATAAGCATTGATTATTAGTGGGATAATGTAGACAATTGGTTGGGTAAAAGAGTGAAGTGACGTGAATAACTTGCATGTCGAAATAGATTAATTTTAGTTGCAGTTAGTGCGGTTTTGTTTTAAAATAAGTGTAGATAGATATGAATTCAAAGATTCATTCAAGTTCTCTCCTCCCTTTTGTTCGTCTCTCTCAACTCTAATATACTCCCTCCGTTCATAAAAGGATGTCTCAACCTATCTTAAATATGTATGTATCTACACACTAAATCATGTCTAGATACATGCAAATTTGAGATAGGTTGAGACATCCTTTTGTGAACGGAGGGAGTATATGGTTCCTCTCTACACGTCCTTGTGCCACTTACGCACAAAGATAAACGTTCGGGTTTATGAGCTTATCGAGCTAACACCATGTGACACATGACTCGATTGGCATTAGTGCACAAATCCCTCTCTCGCGTGACCCCCGCCCCCCGTGGCGGCGGCGCGTGTCCCCGGCGCCTCCCTCTCGTCTTCCCTCTTCTCCACCTTCCCTCGTCGCCGCCGTCGGCAGAGGCCGCCAGGCGCGGCCCGGTGGGCGCCGGCGGCGGCGGATTTTCCTTTCCCGCGCCATGGGTGGAGGGGGCGGGGACCTTCCGGCATGGCGACGGTGCGGCTTGGGCGGCGGCGGTCCGGCTGCGGTCGGGAAGCGGCGTGACGACGGCGGTGCTGGCCGACCTGCGGGGCGGACCAGGGAGGCGAGCGGCGGCGCGGGGTAGCTCAGCCATGGCTTCGGTGGCCCAGATCGGCGCCCTACGGGCCCCATCTGGGTCAGAACATTCCGGGCCGATCTGTACTGCGTTCGGCGGCAGAGTGCGAGGTAGGGAGTGCAGGAGCAGCGGCGACATCGGCCGGCTTGTTGCAGCGTGGCGGCGGGCTTCACGGACCTGACCTAGGCCTGGCCGGACCCTGATTGGACTGGTGTGCCCCTGAGGGGGCTTTACAGGCCCGACGGGCCTGGCCGGACCTAACGGGGACTGGTGTGCTCTGCGGCTGTGTCCGGTCGACTACCGCCCTTGGCGGTGGAGGTCGTTCCCTCCCGCGAGGCCGCGTTTCTGTTGTCCTTGGTGCAACCTACTCCTAGCTCTGTCTTGCTGACCTCGTGACGGTGCCTTCGGTGAGACGACGATGGTGGTTTCGCATCTGTGGTGGTGTTTGCTGGCGGGCGGTGAGTCTTGTGGTGGCGAGGTTCGTTCTCGTGAGCTCCTGTGCTACGGATCGTCCAGGATTGCGGATAGGGTTTTTTCGGGAGAAATCCTTGTCGGTTCGTCTGACACCGACGCGGTGCCGCCTGTGGGTGGCATCTTTCCTTCCTGAAGGGCGTCGTGGCTACCCTCATTCACTCCCCTCTGTGCCATGGGAAACCCTAGGACTAGTGTGCTGGTCCGGCAACAGCATGACTTTCTTTCTTGAAGGTGTTGCTTGGTACTCGTCGATTCGTTGCTAGGAGCGTGGTGGTACTTTTTCGGAGAGGGCACAACAGTTGTGGATCATCGTCGCTTAGTCAATCCGCCTATGTCGTCTTTTGTTTCTTATTTTCCTTTCTTTGGGTGCTTGTTGGTTGTCGCCCCAGCCGTGTCTTTCGTTGGTTGTATCGGGTGGTTGCTATATTTATATAGCGGGGCTACGGCCTATTTCGTCAACACCATGTGACGAAAGACCAATCATCTTTCAGAAGAATTCGCTAGATACGTTCAGATTTTCGTACGTTTATTCAAATGGGACTCGCGAGTTTCAAAACAACTACCATCTTTGCGTGCACATGCCACTGGCGGAGTTTAGTGCGGGCCAACCTAGATCGTGCCAACAACAAATGTTTATGCTGGAGTGGTAGACGGGGTGGTGATCGTCGCCAGCACAAACTTCCCTCACACTATCACCAGTTGAAGTTGAAGTTGAAGTTGTATATGTTAAGAGCATCTTCACCGGGGCCGTCTGAAATTGTTTCCGGGGTGCGGAACATGTCCGGTCTAATGTGGGGCTGTCCTCCTCCGGCTCTAGCTTGGGCCTACGCAAGGCGAGTCCGCCAGCACTCCGCCATGGTGAGTCTGTTGCCAGGCGCGCGTCCCACACGGATGACGATGCCACCGCCCCGTCGTGCTCCACCGTACGTGCGATGACGCCATCAGTCCCGTCGCAGCTGGAGCATCCACTTTTCCATGTCGTCCCACGAGTTGAGGAGGTCCTCCCTCTCCCGTCTAAAGCGGTTGACCCACTGGCCACCGTTTCATGATGGCTTTGGCAGGGAGGTTCCTCTCCGCCGGCTCCATCGCACCCCGGTGCCGCTCCATGATCTGGAACATCAGGTCCGTGCAGCTTGGCCGCCGTAGCTCAGTCGCCACCCCTTCGGTAGATGGTAGTACGGAGGCACAAGGATTCACAGTGCCGGTGGAACACCCTCGCCTCTTCGATTGTGAGGTTGTGTCCTCGGTACGACTCAGAGCCTGAGCCACCGGCCTCGTCGTTGTGCGCCATGTGTGTCGGTCGTTGGTGGGAGAGAGCGAGAGCAAGAAAGAATGCGGATGCGGCGCGTGTGTGTGTGTGTGTGGGGGGGGGGGGGGGGGGGTAAGAGGTAGATGGCTGTCACAACCGTAGGTTGTGGCATACAAAGACAGACGAAGTGGGAAAAAGGCATGTGACTAAGCTAATTCATGTATCATGTTCAATTGGGGACGCCTGGGGAAGCCGTGCCGACGGCGCGTGGCAGACAGTAGGAGCCATCCTAGGAAAACAACGAGGTGGGTGATGCCATTAATCTAAGTTGGCCGGAAATTGGCCTTCCCGCGTGTTTATGACATGTTGGACCCATCCGTCAGAAGGCTTGTATGAACGCCCCGAACCGGCTCCGAAAAATTTGAGTACGGACACGGGGATGACAGACATTTTATCGGGCTGTCCAGACCGATGGGGAGCGCCGTTGGAGCCGTTTTTTCTGTCTGTGCCCCATGGACCTAGAGCGATAGAGATACTCTAAAACTATTTCAAAATCCAACTTGTGTACCTTTCTCTCCAACTCATTATTTTTTTTGAAACGATTTTCGTATTATTAATAAAGAACGAGGGGAATTGGCCGGTTCATTAACGGGGAACCGGCCGAAAACCGTTACAAATGCACCAATGTAGTCATGACACCACATTGGGCAGACCCGGCCAACAGGGCTACCCACATGAATCACACACCGCCGAGGAGAAAAACACCATCAAGGTCATCACCGAGCGTCATCGTCGTCACTCCTCCCCGAGCAAGCGATTCCGACTTCACCTTGGACGACCACCGACGACGTCCTCGCCACAGCCGACGTCGAGAACCATGCCGGCCTATGCCAAACAGTTGACCCAAAGCGTCGAGGAAGAGGCAGCTCCGACTTCGACGAAGAGCTTCACCGGAGAAGGATGCACACCTTGCATCGACGGAATCCGCGAGGCCGCAGTAGAAAAAGTGTCATCGTTGCTAGCCTGCCGCCCCACGACACGCAGCTCCGACTTCAGAACTTCACGGCGGAACGCAACACGGACTGTCGGTGACGAAGGACATGCCGCGACTCGGCTCCGCTCACCATTGTCATCGTTGCCACACAACTCGCAACGCCACACAGCACCCCACATCCAGCCACTGGTCCCTCGACTGGTGCGCACCTCCAAGAATGATGCCCCCAAGGGGGAGACGACGCCGTAGCACCGCCACCATCCGATCCATGGATCAAGGGTTTCCCCCGGAGATAGCGGAGGTGGTGCATGCTTCACCTCGGTGATGCCTTCAAGAAGGGGACGACGCGAGTCGCCATCACCGGCTCCGACCACCGGAGACAAGCTTTCACCCGGATCAGCCAAGCATCACCATCACCAGATCGACCACCCGCGAGCCACACCGGCGGGAGGCAAAGACCTTCCCGCACGAACCCTCCAGAGTAGCCGGCCGCAACACCGACGGACGACCACGGCCCCGAGCTCCTCCCGCGCTGCCCCCGCCAGGAGCCAGCACGCCGCCCCCACGGGCCCGCCAGGCCCAGATTGGGCCCGACGGGCCGCAGAACCTGCGCGCGAGCTCCAAGCCGCCGCGAGCCTCGCCGACGGCGCCCTCCGCGCGGCACCACCGCCGGAGGCCAAGCACGCACCAGAGCACCACCGGATCCGCCGATCCGGCCTTCCCAGCCCCGGCCGACGACGCCGCCACGGGCCAGCCTCCACCAGCGCGAGCGAGACCCCCGACTGCCTTTGGCAGTGAGGGCCGGCCGCCACCACCGCGAGGAGCCGGCGGCGGCAGCGGCCGAGGGGCCTCGACGGGGGAGGGCTTGTGGCGGCGGCGGGTTGCGCCCCTGGCGTCGCCTGGGGGGGCGACGCGAGGGGAGGGCGAACCTATTTGGATATTGGGTGCATCTACACACGAGTCTCTCCAACTCATTATGAGTTTTACTTCATTAAGATTTGCTCTCCCGTGGGAGTACTTCAGATAGGTAGAAAGGTGGACGCACCTAGCTGGCTTTGGGATTATATACATTAGCCACTTGAACGAGCAACAAAAAATAAAGACACTAAATTTATGGGAGCAACAGATAAGAGCATGTCACCGTGGCAACTAAATATCTGTGTTTAGCACCAGTGGTACAGTTGGTTGACTTGCAATGTGGATTAATTAGCGGTAGTTCGCTTCATCGCTTGGGTACGCTCTTGCTGGAGTACATCACCATCAATCGACCGCTTGATAGAACATGCATGCCCTACTTTACTTCCCCACATGAATCGTACTACTTGTAGCTAGCACCGTAGCAGTCATGAACTGAAGCACCTCCTGACTTTTTTTTTTTGCGAGGAAAACACAGACACGACACCAGGACTCTTACAGAAAAACCCAGGAAACAAGAGAAATTACAAAGAAGCCCTCCTGAGCTTCGGCGCCGCCGTCTTCGAGCTGAACGTTGCGCCGGCGAAGCCCGCCGCACGACCTCCATGACCTTGGACTGGGAGGCACCCCTTCGCGACAAGGGAGTCGACGCCCCTCGGTGCCGTAGCACCTCCGCCCACCACGACGAGCGACAGCACCATCCTGGACTTCCGCATCTGCATCTTCAAAGTCGTCAGTCACCGGAGCCGCCACCACGGACTCCGGCAAAGGGGAGGTCCCCCCGAGCACTCCGAGGAGCCGCAGACGGGGACGGAGCAGCAGATCCGCGGCGGAGCTCCGCAGAGCCGCGCCGGCAGAGGGGCAGACCGCCGCCTCCAAAAGGCTCACCAACGCCGCCGCTACCACCCCAGCGCCGCCAGAAGCCACACCACCACGCACACCTAATCTACATACGGCACGGATCCGTGGATCCCCCGTCCTCCCGCCGCCGAAGCGGCCGCCGGAGGGCGAGGGATCCGGCGAATCGCGGCTGCGAGCTTGCTGTGCGCGGTGTCGCCGAAAAAGTCGCCTCTCGTTACTGTAGTGGAGAGAGGGGAACGGTCCAACACGTAAAAAAAAACACCTCCTGACTTTTCATCCTAATCAAACCCGTCCCAGTTGATCTTTATGAAATGTACTTATTTCTTAGGACTGTTGTCTAACCACAAGAACATTTGCTCCATTGACCAAAAAAATCACTGTTATGAAGTCATGGACACCATGATCAACAAAACTGTGTATTTCTTGCATAACACATAGATGAATAAACTTGCATTTGATAAAGACAAGAATTCATATTTTTTTCATATAATAAACATTAAGTGCATTTTTCTTCACCATTTCGATCATGAATCGCAAGATTATCGACACTCCTACGAGTGAGGATCTGCAGCACCCGGTCACCAGTGCTCCTGGATTCTGAAAAAAAAAGTATTTTTGAGTTTAGAAAAATCACAAAACAAATTCCATAGATGCCTACACATATGTTTTATATTTTTGAGAAGTTTCGGTGAAAAACGTTTTTTAGTTTTGGGCTATAGAGAAGAAACAAATTTGTGGTTGTTTGTAGGAATAAATAACTTTCATATTTTGCCGAAATTTATCTTTTTCTAAAATTGCAGTCCATAGTGGATGTGCATACCTACTTATATGTTTTCATTGATTTTATTTAGAGACTTAAAAATACAGTTTTTTTAAACGTGAGCACTGGTTGTTAGGCTTCGCGCACATGATCAATCACATGCACTGGTTGTTAGGCTTCGCGCACATGATCAATCACATCAAATTAGACGAGCACACACACGCACTAATTTTTTTCGTCAAGGGCATATATCGTTCCCGTTCTTTTTCTTTATTTTCTTCTCAAATCACACGGTACAATCGCATGCACTAGTAATTCACTAATTTGACCAAACACTAATTATGAAAGATTATGCTAACACCGGTGCCCATGTGCATCTAATACTTTCCCCACTCCTACAGAATTTAGATATTTAGCTGACACACTTGCTAACCTCTGGCTTCGTCGTTTGGGTAAGGCCAGACTTGAACAGAACACATACACAGCCTAGATATTTTTGGTTAATTTAAGGATATTTCGGCGTCCCACGTACCCCACCCCGTCCTATCTTTTGAACAAACCCATGCGGGCAGCAGAATAATTCCGCGTCAAGAGGCCTCTCTGTCATCATCGCGTATACAATAACCTCACCACCATTCTCACGCTCTTCTTCCTCCTCTGCCTCGCTCCCGACATTATTTCCCTCCACCTTCCGCGCATCAAGCGATCCACTCACTCTCTCCCCCTCCAGCGGAGCTTTGACTTGATCGCCATGCGTGTGCAGTGCGACGTCTGCGGCGTCGAGCCGGCCGCCGTGCTCTGCTGCGCCGACGAGGCAGCGCTCTGCTCCCCCTGCAACCGCCGCGTCCACCGCGCCAACAAGGTCGCCGACAAGCACCGCCGCCTCACCCTCCTCCAGCCATCCTCCGACACCGACGACGCCGGGCCGCTCTGCGACGTCTGCAAGGTACGTTCTTGCTTTCTTGCTTGTCCTGCCTGTCTGCCCGTCAGACGCTCGCAGACACTGAGCTGACTCTGCTTCTGGTGTCTGATTTCTTGATCGCAGGAGCGGAGGGGGGTCGTGTTCTGCGTGGAGGACCGGGCCATCCTGTGCGCCGACTGCGACGAGCCCATCCACAGCGCCAACGACCTCACCGCCAAGCACAGCCGCTTCCTCCTCGTCGGGGCCAAGCTCTCCGTTGACGAGCACGTCGACCAGGAGATCCCCTCCCCGGACGGAAGCTCAGACGAGCACGACCACTCCTCGAACTCGGTCGCAGAGGACGCCTCCGCGGTTCTTAAAGCCGGCCACGCCGCGACAGCCGGCGACGGAGGAGGCAGCAGCATATCGGACTACCTCACCAACATCTGCCCTGGCTGGCGCGTGGAGGACATCCTTCTCGACGACGCCGCCTTCGCCGCCACCGCCGCCGTAAGTCTCCAGCAATTCCTCTGTTCTGTCCATCGCATCATGGCATGGGTACGACTTTTTTTTTGTCGACGTGATGGCATGGGTAAAACTAAACACCGAAACGGTTGCTCTTTGGTAGAAGCAGAAGGGCCGCGACGATCAGGTGCCGTTCCTGGACGCCGACCTGTTCGACGTGGTCGCCGGTGGGCGGCCAGGGAAGCGCGGTGGCGCGTGGGCGCCACAGGTGCCGCAGACGCCTGCACCGCCGGCGTGGGGACTCGAGGAGGTGTCGTTCTCTACGATGGCGCCGGCGACGGCCAAGCCCAAGCAGGGGCACGTGCGGGAGTGGTACCACAGCGACAGTGACAGCGACGTGTTCGCCGTGCCGGAGATCTCGCCGCCGCCGCCGTCCAAGAGGGCGCGGCCATCGTCGTACTGGTGCCTGTAAGCGAGCGATCTCTCACGCCGCCAACACAAGGTGGCTCGATCGATCGATCGCCAGTGTAATCTTTGCTCGTTGTAGCTTGGTGTGACAGAGCTAATGCTGCTAGCTGAACTCTAGTTAATTTTTGCGCAACTATGCTATGCTGTTATGTATGAGATTGAGATGTTACTGTTTCATAAATAAGTAATGTATCTCCATCTCCTTCATTTCTCGCATTTAGAAACTAAATTATGTAAATTTAACCTTTATAAATTTTGTAATCCTTATTTTGCCGTTGTATTATTGTTAAATTATTGGTTTACCCATTAATGTCTTTATGGTTCCAATGGTTTGAGTTGTAGAAGAGGTTCCAAGTTAGTGCCTCTTTGAAACCAAAGAAAGTGAAATTATCTTTTGAGGATTTGAATAGTAGGAAAAATAGTCCATACTCTTCATTCGACACTTCTATGGCATGGCTATTCCATAGTAATTTCGGAGAGAAATTCTACATTATCGGTTTGATGGACTAATACTTTTTTAAACGAGGAAAAATGCCTTTTCATTGATATAGTATAAAATAGTTGGCCAGTTTATAAGAACAACTCGCCAAAAACCGCTAAAACACAAAACGCACCACGTCGGCCCCGAGGCCGCGCCCCCACGAGCCGACGACCAAGTCGCCCGAGTGATCAAAGCCAACACCCAAACACCTCACGCAGCGGAGGCAAACATCAGGAGCCGCCGCTCCGACATCCACGCCGGCCCTTAGGCCATGCCCACACACGAGTCAATGACCAAATACAATTTGTCTAATGATAAGAAAATCCAGAGAAACAATATAACATGTGTTGTTTATGTGTTTCTCCTCCTTGTGTGGGTCCTCGTTTTTTTTTAGCAAATCCTTGCCTTGACCTTGAGTGTTCTTTTTATCAAAAATAAAAAACAAGACCGGAGGGGGGACTCCACCCCGGCTTTGTCATTAAGGTAGAAGTGAGGACTCGAACCCGAGACATGGCCCTTATGCGCACATGCACGGCTACCACTAGTCCACGGAAGAGTTCTCTTTATCAAAAATAAAGCCAATATATTAATATCAAGAAGATACTAATTGTACCTTACCTCTGCAACAATATAATATCAAGAGTTATCATGACAACATGACGCACACTACCAAAAGAGAGAGAAAATGGAAAAAGAAGAAAAGAAGGTGAATGGATAGGTTTCTACAAATTTCACTTCTTTTCACAAATTTTATACTATGCGGATGTAGAGTGAGCCTAACAACTAAGAGAGACAAGCTACATGATTCAATAAGGTACTTCAAACTAATAACTAGCACAAATGAAGATACACTAATGAAAGAGTCCAGATAGAAATAACTGAGACACGTAGAGTAAGATGTAACGTGGTGTTCACTTTCTTGAATGGAAACTACGTCACCGCTGGGAGAGATGTGCGATATCACGAAAGACATCCGAATGCCACGAAGGATCACCTTCTTCTCCTTGAACCTTCCCCACTAAGTAGCAGTTAAATCACTAGTGGTAGACTTTAAGGTGACCTCCAAACCCCCACAAAGATTTTTGGACAAAATTGCACAACCTGAAAGCTTCCGACAGTCTGGCTTGGTGAAATGTGTGTTGGGATCTCCTCTTCCTTTTCCTCAAAGGAATTTGAGTTTGGTTGGAAATGGGAGACCACCTAACTTTTGGAGCGTCAACGATGGAGGTGAGAGAGTATGAGAGTACAAAAGCATAATTTTGTGTGAAGTAACTATTGAGGAAGAAGGGGTGGCCTTATATGGAAGACCTGATTTATGCCCGTTATCATGCTTTGTTTCCTCCATGTTCGGAGTAGACCACAGAGTTCTGGATGAACCAGATCATACGATCCTAGCTCTGGGTGGGCTCGGCCTGGTCTAGTTTAAACCTGGAACTAGCCGGAGCTAGCTCGGATTTAGGATGTAATTCATTTCATTCGTCTGGAGTAAAACCTAGATTTCCAGATTTTGCTCCGAGCGTAGGAAAACAACTCATAATAGATTAAAACGAGCACCCCTTTTGGAGCTCTCTTTCGTGGAGGCATTTGATGATTATATAAGGTGTTTTCGGATGATTATCCTCATCAAGTACATCCAAGTTATCCATCTAGATGCTCAAAAAAAAAGTTATCCATCTAAATAGTACGACATACCCATGTGACCAAACAAGATAAAACATGCTATTATGCTTGTCACCGCTTTTCCTTTTTAAGAATTGGGGGTTTCCTTCCACATAAGCATTGCACCAAATGGGACTAAAATCTTTATCGGTACTTATAGGTTTCATTAGTCCCCTAATACTATTGTCATCCCCACTAGAAATCATTAAGGGAAAATTGCCCTTGCAAGAGGAAAAGGCCTCGCCAAAATGATGAGGGAATCGCGGCAGTACGCAACAGTCGGTCTTCGAAAAAGGTTCTCCAACAAAAAATGCCTCTAGGAAGGACATAGTGAACAAACGCCATTGTCACTCGATCTAAAAAGAAAATTAAGATCATGGGTTTTCATCCTCAGAAAAAGTCCAAGGAAACTCGAGACCAGGCTCTTATCAAGGTAATAGCCAGTAGTCCGCAGTTTCTAGATATAAACAATAAAGGCCAGACCTGAGGTTCTCACCCGGAGATTGAAACTTCGTACTCGAAGAGCATCACCAAATACAAAGTTATACTATGTTTCCACACCACTTGCCGATAATACTACTCAAATCATCAATCGTCAGTCTCCTAGACACCACGCGCACGACTTTGACATGGATACCACCACACAACGAAACCACATCGCATTGTGAAGCATCCTCTTCTCCCAATCCACGGCGAACATCTTGAACGCGATTAGAGGCACCCATCATGCTTTCACCTCCGAAGCGTTGTAAATCTCTTCCACTGCTATTACATTACCCATCTTCAGCCACACCATGGTAATCATGCCGATGTATTTACTGTGGTAGACATGCTCGATGTGCCGAAGAAACAAAAGGAATCAAGCAAATAGGGATTGCCAAGGGAGAGGGAGGAGTGCCCTTGGTGCAGTGTAAGCAAATTATTCTCTTTAGCATAAGGCGCATGTACAGTCATGGTGACCATTTCAGAGAGGTGCGCTCGGGAAAGATACCGCCATCAGTATTCTTGCTGGAAGTTACTATGAGCATAGAAGGCATGCACTGCAGCACTGCATCTGCCTAGGGGGAAAGGATATTCCCCGGTGCGCACGTGGCATTTTAACACTTGGCCTCCAAATGTTCCTTTCTACTCCTTGATAGTAATATACCAAGAAATGACCGAATAGCTTACACCCGTTAGTCGAATTCGGGTTAAAATACAATGTCATGGACTACATGGTATACAATATTTCCATCTGGTGTAATAAATTTCTGTATTAGGAACTACTATATGTCTACATCCGTTCCAAAATATGGAGCGTTTTGTTATGCCATTTTAGCCTCCCAAAACATGCTATATTTTGTAACAGAGGTAATAGTTACAACGCGTGAACACACAAATTACTTCCATTAGGCCTAACTCTTGGTCAACATAACATTTTGTGACTAGACTAAAAGATATATTACTTTAACGCGAGAACTAAACCCCGTATATCACAAGCCAGGATCCCATGCATCCCTGGCTAACCTCACAACCCCATATTCAACACAAAGTTACATCAGTCGTAAAAAACAATTAAAGAGCTTGGTTGACCATATGCCAAGATCATCAACCTTCTACGTAGAAGGTTTCTTCAGCCATTTATTGATCGCCCCAGAAATTATAACCTATGACATGTACCATCAATTACAGAGTAAAAGCTATGATAGTAAACAAAATCATTTCAATCTAGAGTATACATAGTATGCATTTACATCATCTGCATCGCAAGTGTAGCAAAAAACAGAGAAAATCCAAAGAAAAGAGGCAGAAGTTCAAGCCTGGTCGGGAGAGGAGGTGGGTACCAGCCGACGGTGTCAGGTGCAGACGACGTTCAGAGAAGCACCCAACGGCCAAAGGAGAGGGCTGAGAGGAGACACGCTGGAAGGGTGGCGGGGGGACGCATGGTGGGGTGCGGTGGGATAACGACACAAGCGGGGTGGAGGACGAAGGTCGGATGCAGATCTCGCCGAGCAAGATGGGCGGAGAAGGTGTCTCACCGACAGGCTGGCACATCCTAGTTAACGACAAGCACGTCGGAGGCGCTACTGTGTAACAAAGGAAGGATCACCCCGGATCTCACGGCCACCAATGCCATGAACTACATGGTCGCCATCCCTCCAACATGCGTCTGTCGGTCGCCGCCCGTCCTGGTGTCTTGCGTCGTCCACGAGGAGCGCGACCACGTGGTTGCTAGGGGCCTCTCCCGTGAGGAGAGAGATCGGACGAGAAGAGGGAGAGGAGAAGATGGGGACCGGAGGAGAGAGGACGCAAGGGAGTAAGGAATGAGCGGTACATGGACTTTGGACGCATGTGAACCTATGGTCAAGTGATGTCTTAGTCGAATCCATAATAGCTACACGATAATGATCCGACGGGCGCCAGCCTTGAGCACTTCTCAACACCGAATAGTGGGTAGGCAGGAAATAGATTTTCCAAAATATAATTATCTATACTAATCTTTTACTTGTCTATATCACATTTCTGTCAACTCACAATCATATCTAATATGTTATGCTAAATCTAAATCATATCCCAAGATCATCAACCTTCCAAGTAGAAGGTTTCGTCAGCCATTTATTCACCCCAGAAATTATAACCTATGACGAGTACCATCAATTACAGAGTAAAAGC
This sequence comes from Poa pratensis, assembly GCA_947311845.1. Taxonomy (NCBI): domain Eukaryota; kingdom Viridiplantae; phylum Streptophyta; class Magnoliopsida; order Poales; family Poaceae; genus Poa; species Poa pratensis. The sequence continues at coordinate 19,038,869 of CAMZMU010000070.1, read as the reverse complement.
TATGTTAGTAAACAAAACCATTTTAATCTAGAGTATACATCATAGGCATTTACATCATCCGCATCATAATTGTAGGAAAAAATAGGGAAAAATTGAAGAAGAGAGCTAGAGGTTCAAGCATGGCCGGGAGAGGATGTGGGTACCATCCGACGGTGTTAGGTGCAAACGATGCTCAGAGAAGCACCCAATGGCCAGAGGATAGGGCTGATAAGAGACACGGTGGAAGGGTGACATGGTGACGCATAGTGGAGTGCGGTGGGATGGTGACACAAGCGGGGAGGACGACGGCTGGTCGACGCGGATCTCGCCGAGCGAGATGGGCGGGGAAGGTGTCTCACCGGCGGGCTGACGCAGCCTAGTTAATGATGAGCACGTCGGAGACGCTACTGCGGCAGCGAAGGAAGGAGCACCCCGGATCTCGCGGCCACCAACGCCATGAACTTGGCGGTGGTGAAGGACACGATCACCATCCCCTCCACCGCCCGTCCTGGTGGCCCGCGTCGTCCACGAGTAGCGCAACGATGTGGTTGCTGGGGGCCTCTCCCGTGAGGAGAGATCGGATGAGAATAGGAGAGGAGAAGATGGGGGCCGTAGGAGAGAGAGGACGCAAGGGATTAAGGAATGAGCAGTGCGCGGATTTTGGACGCATGTGACCTATGGTCAAGTGATGTTTCAGTCGAATCGATAATAGCTGCACGATAATGATCCGACGCGCGCCAGCCTTGAGCACTTTTCAACACCGAATAGTGCGTAGGCAGGAAACAGATTTTCCAAAATATAATTATCTATACTTATCTTTTACTTGTCTATATCACATTTCTGTCAACTCACAATCATATCTAATATGTTGTGCTAAATCTAAATCACACTATGTAATAAAAAATGCGTTGGTTTTGTAATACATTGGGTCTTACAAAAGTATTTAAGGAAATAGAGCTCTTGCACAATTTTGTTAATCCAACAAAATCCTCTAAAATGTGAGAGAAATAAGAAAATAAAATGTCTTCTCGCATTAATTTGTTTCACTTGCATGAATATAATCATGTATTTGTGTGTGCATCGATTACCTATCTTCGCAGGTATCTCTAAATTGTATGATAAAGAATATCTTAATAGAGATTTCTAGTTCATGATTAGGTATACTCAGGCTGAAAAATCCAGAGTATGTATTTGATAGTCTTTAAGAGGGTATTGCCACCAAATCATTGCCATGTTCGCTGTAATTTCTTGAGGTCAAATGTGTACTCAGTAATCCCTTGAGACCCCTTCTACTATACTTTCCTGAAAAATAGAAATTGCTCGAAAGTTGTCCTCCGTCTGGATCTCGCGAGCGGCGAGCCGGTCACCGTCCGTGGTACGAGGCAACCGAACCGAAGCTGTTCTCCGACGCGTTCCTGCCACTCGTTTAGCCCAGAAGAACGTCGATCTCATCCGTGACGATGATCACCAATCCGTCCGCATCCATGGCAATAACGGCTGCTCAACCGGCCGCCTCCGAGGTGGATGGCTAAGTAAGCTAGCTAGAGATCGGCGTCCTCAAGTTAACTCCTTCCCTTGACAATTCCTGCCTCCCCGTCCGCTGATGCCTCAGTGCCGGTGGCGATCGCGACGTGAGGCGCCATTGGCCCGTCACAGCTAGCACTTCACTCAATGCTGCGCCTCCAGCAGGAGTAGCAAGGTATAGGCTTCTCTTTCCTGGACACGAAGAGTCGTGTGTCATCTCATGCATCTACGCTGTTACCTCAACACAGGGCGTGCTTCAAACAGAACAAAAAGTCGATAACCAATCAGCTGATAACAAACCAGTAAGGGAGAGGAATCATTCCCAAATCGAAAGTTAGTTCTCAAAACGGTTTATGCTGAAAATGCCGTAACTAGATTCCGTTCCGTTCCACACCAACGCCGAACCCAGGCCGGGCGGAAGATTCATATTTATCTCAAACAAAAACGAGCACGGCACGTGGAGATTCATATTATATGTGCCGCTGCCGTAGCTGTCAGAAAGATTCCGCAAACGCCAGATCCATCTAATTAAGGTGCCAAAAAAAGGTGGAAGGTTGAAGCTGGGCAACTCATATGCTATTCTACTCGAAATTGTGATCTGTAATCATGCATTATTGATGCATGCACCATTCCGTAGTGCGCCCTAATTGTGATCCCTAATTTTGACGATTTCTGAGAATCTAAACAAGCAAATTATGAGATTTCCTTCTTATAATATGCGCGTTTTCCTCGC